>WHVD01000127.1:0-245244 GCA_015178975.1 Hysterangium stoloniferum
GCCGGGATGTTATCAATGCGCGCACCTCAAGGCGAGGTGCTCGCTTGTGCACGAGCAGGCCACGGGATCCCGGGGCGCGAGACATAAGCGGGACGGACGGGTTGTCCGGGTTGGACGAGGTCCTTGGACGGATCGCCGAGGGCATCGAGGCCCAAAACGAGTTGCTCCGGAAGAGCAACAAAAAGTCCAAATTGTGGTGGCAAAGGAGCTGTCCGGACTCCGCGAGGAGTTTTGGAAGTTCCTGGCGGAGTATGGCGGCTATGTCTTTGAAGAGCCGCAAGTCGGGAGTTCCGAGGATGCCGGATCGGATGAGGACGGGGTTGCCGCGGAGGTCGCGGAGCTCCCAGAGGAGATAGCTGAGGAAGCAGGGAAAAAGAACAGTCCCATAAATGTAGACTGAAAAAGTAGTGTAGAATAAAAATAATTTGAATTATAAAAGCAAAGCGTGAAAGAAAAACATAAAAATTAAAAGTCAAAGCCAAAGTCCGCGGGGAATCCGCTTAAAGACTTGACAAGACATGTCAGAACCTGTAAAAGCAAAGAGAGACATAGGGCGACAGGGAATAGT
This sequence comes from Hysterangium stoloniferum, assembly GCA_015178975.1. Taxonomy (NCBI): domain Eukaryota; kingdom Fungi; phylum Basidiomycota; class Agaricomycetes; order Hysterangiales; family Hysterangiaceae; genus Hysterangium; species Hysterangium stoloniferum. The sequence goes on from WHVD01000127.1 coordinate 569, forward strand.
GAAAATGAGTCCAAACGTAACACGGGGTCCGCGGAGTGCGGTCAGAGAGACGATAATGGTCCAGGTTTGAGTGGGTAAGCTGTATGAAAGTCAGTAACAATTTCCGTGGCATTACCAAGTTCCGTGGCCAAAATCCATGAGGTTTCTTCATCGGTGCCCTCGTAACCCGCCCACTTGACCAAGTAAAGCAGTTTACAAGTGCGTCGACGCTTGTCAATTTTTGAATCTAAAATCTGAGAGATTTCAAACTCGGGTTCTCCGTCAATGACGACAGGAGGAGGCGGAGATTGCACGCGATCCGGGATAGTGTTAGCAGTACAAGGTTCTAGCATAGAGACATGAAATACCGGGTGTACCGCGCGCATGCTATCCGGAAGCCGTAGAGTCCAAGAAACTGAACCTACTTGTGCGATAATTTCAAACGGACCTAAATATTTTTCAGCAAGCTTCTTTGATGGACGGGTAGTCCGGAAGAATTGAGCTTTGACATAAACACGGTCGCCAATCTTGAAGTTTGGTGGCGGGATCCGGTGTTTGTCCGCTGAATGTTGGTATTGCTCTTGGGCGGACAATATTGCAGTCCGGAGTTCCTCGTGGAGCTCGTGGAGGTCCGTGGTGAACTCTTGAGCACGAACAGAGGCGAGATTTCGTTCTGGATGTACTGTAATATTTGGATTATATCCTTTATTTGCAAAGAACGGGGAAACGCCAGTAGTGGCCGAGGGTGCATTGTTGTAAGCAAATTCTGCAAGTGGTAACAAGGTTTTCCAATTGTCCTGTTGATAGTTGCAATATACGCGGAGGTATTGTTCCAATGTCTGGTTGACGCGTTCGGTTTGTCCGTCACCTTCCGGGTGATGTCCGGACGTGAAATGTAATGTCATGTCCAAGGATTTTCCGAGGGATCTAAAGAAGTGAGACACGAACTCTGATCCTCGATCGGAAGTTACGTGGGACGGAACTCCGTGCTTGGAAAATACGTGGATAATAAAAAGTTCCGCTAACTGCACGGACGTAATTGTATCATAAGTAGGGATGAATATACCTTGTTTTGAGAATCTGTCAACAACGACTAGGATAGCGGAAAAGCCTTCGGAATCCGGCAGGTGTTCAATGAAATCCATAGATATAGAATTCCACGGGTGTTCCGGTACCGGGAGTTGTTTCAAAAGGCCGTATGGCTTGTGTCGCTGAGATTTCGAGCGGGGACAAGTAGTGCAAGATTTACAATAGTGCTTAACGAATCCACGGAGTCCGGGCCAAGTATATTCTCTTCTTATTAATGATAGAGTCTTGTTGTACCCGAAGTGTCCTGAGAGTGGATGATCATGTTTGTATTGAAGGATCCTGAGGCGGAGGCCGTCGGAGTCCGGTACATAGATCCTATCGTCAAGTCTAATGAAACCATGTTGATCAAGAGACCACCGAGGTTGATCGGGGTCCACGGGATTGTCCAGATGAGCTTTAGTAACTGGGTCTAGCGGAATTGCCGATAGAATATCTTGATGTAGCTTTTCGATATCCATAATGATAATTCCACGGACAATGGGATTGACGAGGAAAGTTGCGCGGACCGATGCGGTAAGTTGTTGATTCGTGAAGATAGGTTTCAGGTTGTGCGGATTTACCGTTGCATAGTCGTTGCTCCCCTCTTTAGGATAGATGTCCCATCGTCTAGTTAAAGCGTCGGGTTTGCCGCCGAGACGGCCGGGTCGAAAACGGATAATCATGTTGAAGGCGGAGAGATATTCAGACCAGCGGGCCTGCCGACGGGTCAAGAGTTTTGTGGTAGAAAAGTATTCCAGGTTTTTGTGATCTGTTACAACGTCAATAGGAGCTCCTGAACCTTCCAAATAGTGTCGCCACGCTTTGAAAGCTGAAAAGATTGCCAGAAGTTCTTTATCATGAACGTTGTAGTTGAGCTCTGCTCCGGTAAAAGTCCGGGACAGAAAAGCCACGGGGTGAACTTCTCCGTCGGAGTCCTGGATAGAGAGAATGGCTCCAAGTGCATAGTCGGAGGCGTCCGTTTCAACAATGAGCGGGAAGTCCGGTTTCCAATGCGACAGAATAGGAGCTGTGGAAAAAGAATTTTTTAAAAGATTGAAAGCTTTTTGACACTTATCGTTAAAGTTCCACGGAGTACCCTTACGCGTAAGACGGGTAAGGGGTACCGTGATGTCGGAATATCCACGGATAAAACGTCTATAAAAATTGGCAAAGCCGAGGAAGGATTGGATATCTTTAACTTTTCGGGGTTCGGGCCAGTCTTTGATGACTTGCACTTTAGTTTCGTCCATGCGGAGTCCATCGGGTCCCATCATGAAACCTAGGTATTCCACGGAGTCCGTGTCAAAAGTACATTTTTTACCATTTGCGAATAAACCATGTTGTCTGAGCCTCCGGAGAACCTCACGGACTTGTTTGTCGTGTTCCGCGGGATTCTCGGAGTAGATAAGAATGTCGTCCAAGTAAACAATGACGCATACATCGAGCATGTCGGAGAAAATGTCGTTGATAACACGCTGAAAAACAGACGGGGCATTAGTGAGTCCAAAAGGGATGACCAACCACTCGAAGGCCCCATAGCGGGTTCTAAAAGTGGTTTTCCATTCATCGCCCGCGGCAATCCGGACCAAATGATAGGCATGCTTGAGATCTATTTTGGTGTAAATCCGGGCATTCCGCGGAGCATCGAGCAGGTCAGATATAAGTGGGAGTGGATATTTGTCCTTTTTGGTGACAGCATTGAGTCCTCTAAAATCAACACATAGTCGAAGGGATCCATCCTTTTTTCTGACAAACAGAACAGGTGCTCCAAAAGGAGACTTTGAGGGTCGAATAAAACCTATGGACAAATGTTCATCCAGGAAATCACGGATTGCGGATAGTTCCGTGGACGAAAGCGGGTAAATATGTCCTAGGGGTGGCTGGGCGCCATCTTCAAGATCGATTTTTAAGTCGTATTCTCTGTGAGGCGGAAGCCGGTCAGCTTTTCGCTTGCTAAAAACATCCGCGAAGTCATGGTATTTCTCCGGGACGCCTTCTAGGTCAGCAGCTTGCTCAGATTCGGATACTGGGGTTGAGAAACGTCCAGTTGCTTCATCAATTTTTAAGTTGATAGTGAACGCCTGGGATCCATCCATTTTTGAAGCCCTAATAAAAGCTGCAGCATTAATCAGAGAAATGGACGGAGGTGCCGTGGGTTCCGGGGAAGCTGTGGGTGCCGTAGGGATCACAGGAGTCCTCGAGACTGCAGGTGCCGGGAAGGCCATGGGTGCCGTGGAGGCCGAGACAGGCGCAGTTTCCTCGGTCACCGCGGGAGTTCGGAATGTTATACTGTTAGCTATCCAGTCAATCAACGGATTGTAGCGGGTAAGCCAGTTATGTCCTAGAACCACCGAGCAACTTGAGTCTAACTGGGTCACATAGAAAGTGACCAATTGAGATGTTCCACAAGGGAAACTGATGGGTAAATCACAAGCTTGGGTAACAACCGAATTACTTGTGCCATCGAAGAGGCGGAGAGCGACGGGATTTATCGAATAAGTTGACAAAGAATTTTTTTGCGTGAATTTTGTATCTAAAAAACAATGAGTCGAGCCGGAATCTATGAGAGCTGAAAAAACGAATTTCGGAAGCATATTAGACATAAGTTTAACGAAAAATGAATCAGAATGTGAAAGAGCGGATGCGTTGAGGCGAGTGAACTCTTGAATGCGCGGAGAGGCAACGCAACCCCTAACCCGCGCGGAGTCCGCGGGGTTGCTTACTCTTTTTTCGAATCGGCAGCCGGTTTGTCCTTCGACGGGGTTTCCGTGGAGGCCTTGGCTGTTCGACCCTTTGAAGAGTTTGCTTTTGCCAGCGGACATTCCGGGACTCGATGACCGGGTTTCCCGCACAAGAGACAGAGGTTGTTGTCCATACGACGTTGTCTTTCTTGTGGAGTCAATTTGCCATCAGGTCCGAGTTTGCCTGAGAGGTCGGGTTTTCCGGCTTGCTTGCCGGACTGTTGACCCTTGTTGTTGTCCTTATTGTCCTTATTGTTGTTGTTGTTGTTTGAAGACTTTTTATCGTTCTTCTTGTCGGATTGCGTGGAGTTCTGGTTGCTGGTTGACGAATTGGTGTTATTGTTTTTGTCCTTGGACTTATTTATTTTGTCCGCGGATGTCTCGCGGGCAACTTCCGCGCGACGTTCCCAATAACGTGCGTCCGCGTTTTGAGCTTTGAGGCGCATACGGGACAGGGTTTTTGGCTTGCCATCTTCTCCTTTTGAGACTTCGTCTTTAAGGCGGGACGGCAGACCGGCGTAGAATTGGTGGCGGAGAGCGGGATCGCCCCACTGACAACGAGCTGCAAGATTATTGAATTGGACGATGTAGTCCGTGATGCGCTGCGTGTCCTTCATACGAAGATTTGTGAGACTATTCTCGGCTTCTCCTGTCGGGTCATACGGGCCGAAGTTGGTTTCAAGCTCCTCAACAAAAGCTTCCCAATTTTCAAGCCAGAGCGGCTCTTCCTCGGTAATCCCGCTAAAAGCCGGTTCGAACCATTTCAACGCGGATCCCGACAAATATGAAAGTGCGTAGTTGACTTTTCGGGAGTCCGTGGAGAATGCAGCGGCGCGATCGCGGAAATTGAAGCGACATTGCATGAGGAAAGTAGAGAGTTTGTTTGGGTTGGAACCCGTGAAGGGTTCCGGAGCATTGACTTTTGACCGTGGAGGTTCTTGTTCCTTTCTTTTTCGTTCTTCTAGCAGGTGCGTCATGAATTTATCTATAGTACCTGCTAAAAACTCAGAAGTAGGATCCCTCGTGTTCGGTCGTTGAAAAGGCGGAGGATTTTCAAGAGGGATTTCGACACCTTTGCCCTTGTCGGGGGCCACGGAATCGTCCTCGCGCTCGGATTCGTCCAGGTCTTCCGGGATTTCTTCGATGCGGGCTTCTTCCATGGGTTCCGACTGGTTCGCAAGCGTCTGACTGGTATACAGAGTTAACGGGGAATGAAGAGTCGACGGTCCAGGCATTGATGACTGTGCGCGTGTACTTCTTCTTGGTGGCATAATGAAAACAATCTGCGAGTATTAGTCAGAAAATACTGTTAGGATACACACTCAGGCCGGGTTTCCGGAGAAACCCGCGGGATATCCGGTAGGACTTGGCTTCAGCTTATAGGCTGCGCCCTCGCTAGATCGTGTTGTCCAATTTCAGACAGGCGGACGGGAATCCCGGGGAGCCCGGGCGGGGGTTCGTGGGTCGTGAGTCGTAGGTCGTGAGTCGAGAGTCGTGAATCGAGATAGTCGAGAGAGATAGATGCGCCGGAGCCCGTGGGCTCCGACTAGTGCGAGCGGTCTGATGAGAGTAGGGTTTTTAGAGAGGAAACTGTATTAGATTACTGGGGGGAATCTAAGCTAATTTTCTGACTGGATTGTATGTACAACATCTGCCAGTTTATATAGACCGTGGAATGCATGACATACCGAATCCAGTAATAATGAGACGAGACGAGCAAAACATAAAACGGGAATAGTAAACACCAAATTGGTGTTAGGAACGGGACGGAACGGAGCGGAGTCCGAATCGTGACAAAGCATAACCCATAACGGGAAACGGAGCGGGAGCGGAGTCCTAAATCGTGACAGGTCATTTGACTAAAACGGGAACGGGGCTCGATTAGAGCGGTGACGGGATTCTAAGCGGGTCCGGTGACTGATGCGTGGGACGAAGACGGACATAGACAGAGACGGGGTCCGGGGGAAGTCCGGTGACTGATATGTGTCTTAATGAGGTCGAACGTAACGAGTCTTGACGTAACGGAGTCCGGGCGGGAAATCCTATAAACAGACGATTGGTGCTTGTAGCGCGTGGGGGCGTACGAGTTAGTGCCCGGAGTCCGGCGGGATTTGTCCGGGTCGTAACAGTTGTATTCAAGGCTGGAGCTGAGCTCCTTATATACATTTTAGTCTGAGACATTTAGAAGATTCTAGAAGATTTAATGATGTCATTCTGGGAGGAGTGATGTCATTTAGAATTTTCTAGAATTTTCTAGAGCATTGTGGAAGGTTCTAACTACTTCTAAGACACTATAGAATATTCTTGGCATAATGGAACATTGTAGAATTTTATAGAATATTCTACAATATTCTATCTAATATTAGTACCTATTAACTAATGTTCCATTGGAAGCCACTGGAATGTTCCAGAGAGTTTCCTGTTTTTGTTGCAGTAGCATATATGATGACATAATTCTCTCGCGCCTGTGCGCGCGCATGACACCCTTCGCGTCTTGTGACTGTCACGTGTTGTGACAGTCGCGCGCCTCTGTGACCGTCGCGCGCCTTTGTGACCGTCGCGCGCCTCTGTGACCGTCGCGCACCTCTGTGACCGTCGCGCACCTCTGTGACCGTCGCGCGCCTCTGTGACCGTCGCGCGCCTCTGTGACCGTCGCGCGCCTCTGTGACCGTCGCGCGCCTCTGTGACCGTCGCGCGCCTCTGTGACCGTCGCGCGCCTCTGTGACCGTCGCGCGCCCTTGTGACAACTGTCACCTGTTATGACGGTTGTCACTCGTTGTGACGATTTTCCCGCCCGCTGTGTAATAAACGCCAGGCCGGTTTTATATTATTATATAATTATTATATTTACTTTTAGTTAGTTATAAATATAATATTTTATTATAATAATATAAAAATATATATATTTCGTCTTGATAATGCGCGAGTATTTCAAATCGCGTTTTGTCGGCGTCGGAGTTTGAAATATCATGTGAATGTCACATGATTACTCGCGCGTTGTGAATAAGCGCTGAGTCGCCGACATATTAATCAAAAAAGAATAAAAAGTAGAAATTCAATTACTTGCTCAATTTATTAGATAAAAATACAAAATAAATTGTATAAATTCAGGATAAATCAAACAAATATTGTACAATTTAATCGTCGCAATATAATTACATTTGAATATTTGTTTTCGCAATTTGTTAGGGGAAATTGTTTAAAAATTGGAAAAAACTTAGAAATACATAACAGGCTGCATGGTGGTCTCTGTGGGAGGCGTCAGGACGAGGGCCTCGAGTAAATCTACTAAGCCAGCAATAGAGAGGACGTTCGCTGAGTCTGGGGGCAGACGGTGAAGCTCCACTATGTTGTGCCGCATCCAGAAAGTTGTGGATACGGGCTCAGTGAGGGGAACGGGGCTGTCAGGGACGGGAATAGGGGATTGTTCTCGGAGAGGAGTGGTGGCTTTCTGCTTCTCCTTTGCCTTTCTGCTTGCCATGGGATCGATGACGTCCGGTGTAGGGGGGTCCAAATCGACATCCATTCGCTCTGGTGGAAGGTCCTGGATAGGGCTACCCAAGGACACGCAATATGAATACGGAGAGTCGGGAGGGATACCCGGCGATGGCGGAAGTTGGGTCGGTACCGGTATAGCTTTCGGGGAGGGTGTAATGTATTCAGGGGATTCTCTTAGATAGCTCAATATATGCTATAGTGTCACAGAGCTTCAACAATAAAACAAGCAAAGGTCCAGTAATTTAAATACTGATAGATTAATGAGCTGCGCTATGAAGCTTAAACAACTCAAATCAATGCTTATTTTGATTATTGAAAGGTTCAATAGAACTGTGTATGACTCTTTTAGCAAATACAAGAACTATTCCTTGAGAATAGGGGCTGGAAGCTGAATATATGTGCAGTAACTTGGCAGAGACTTGATATAATAGCTTCGGATTCTTGTATGCTTATTTGTAACTATTAATAGTTATTTAACAAGGTGTTAAATAATTTATTAATAGAGAAAATAAATTGTATTGGATTATCTGAGTGCTTGTACTTGATTAATTCAATAAACTTAGGGCTGGGCCTTGAGTAATCTAGTATTGGCAGGGATTTCAGTAAGGATACTTAGATACTTATTAGGTTTATTATCTAATTAATAAGCCTAAAGGGTAGCTGTGAGGCTGGGGAACTTAGATGATTAGCTAAGTCCAAGAGTTGCTGACAAAGATTCAAGATGCTGCAAGTGTAGGTGCTTGCAGTGAGTGTATCAGACTAAGGCTATTATTGTCCTTAGGATGATGAGGTAAGCTTCTGTGCTGTACTGTAAAATATGTGAGAGATAAGATTATTTTATTGGAAACTTAGCCCTCCTTATATACATTTTGATAACTCAATGATTAGCTAACTATTTAGTTTATGAGGTCATTAGTGAGATCATAATGACCTCATATTCTACTCATTATTTACCCTTTGTTTAACATGTGATTCCCTTCTCTGAGACAAGGGTTCTAACCTCTTGCTTGAACATGAAGGTTCAAGGCCGCGGTCCCGGGACGGAAGCAAACGATGAGTCGGCGGAACCTAATAATGACTCGGGTAGTCACGTTCGTGACTTGTGTGACTCGGGTAGTCACATTCGTGACTTGTGTGACTCGGGTAGTCACACTCGTGACCTTTGTGACATCCCGACACCGGAGGCTTATCTAATAAGTCACATGACTTCAAAAATGCGCAAACTGGGCTGCAGCAAGTGCCGAAAAGTAATAACTAAGTAAATAAAATATAAATAATTAGTTAAAAATTATAATAAATTAACTAAGATATAATAGCATAATATGAGTTCATATATGCTATTATTATGCGAAGTTAAAAGGAATAGAGCCTATATTTCACAATAAAAATATAATAAAAATACAATAAATTCGAAAGAATATTAAATAATCCACAGAAAATTAAGAGGATATTATGAGATGATGCTGATACATCACAGAGGGAGAGAGAGGAGGCACCAGAATCAGGGAAGGTTCGCGTTGGGCTGAGGGAGTGTGTGCCGGGTGGAGGATGGGAGGGGGCCTCGACATCCTAAGTGAGGTTGGGACCGGTACAGCTTTTGAAGAGGGAGGTAAATGAGGCGTTAGAATCGGGGCTGAGGGAGTGTGTGTAGGGTGAATGATGGGAAGGGGCCTCGACGTTGACGAGAGATGTGGGACCGGAATCGTGGAAGGTTCGCATTCCAGTGACTGTTGACTAGGGCGGTGACCCCTCCATACTCTGGATGATGGTCTCTGCATTTGTCTTTGGTTGGGGTCGCTGGTTACGAAGCGAACTTTAGACGGGAGAAGGAACCCTTCATGGCAATCCTCTCCCAGAGATCGGATGCTATACACGCCTTCCCTGTTCTCATCCTCCTCCTCATCCTCATCCGAGGAGAACTCAATTGGTCCCCTACGGTATCCTTTTTCTCGTTGGGGCAACGTTTGACCGTCCCCTCGGGTAAGAACTATGCGTTGCAACTTAATGCGTCGAAGTAGCTCCTAGTCGTAAAAGATGATACCCTCCTTCTCCTTCCAGCTCTTGGTTCCCGTCATCCTAATGCAAGGCGTCCCACCCTCACTATCATCGGTCTCCGCAAAGTCGGCCCATTTCTCTCCCGGGGGGGGAAGGATCGGCGCGGAAGCTCTGTTTCCGCATTGCTCTCTGTACTCATGCCGCTGTCGCTTGGAGGGGACTCCTTCTCTTGCTGCCCTCGCCTCCTGTTGACTTCTATACTCAGCACACCTTTCTCTTTTGCGGGTGAGCCTCCTTGCGTTGTGTTCTTCTATAAACATTTCCTGCTTCCGTATGATAGCAGCGACTTCCTCAGATGACTGTCTGACGGAGGGGCCTAACGGCTTGCTCCAATCTGTACCGGTATTTTTCCCCGGCTCATCACCAAAGGAGAAATTTGACAGGGGGGTTGATTCTTGGGTACCCCAATTGCTCTCGACATTGTCTGTACGAGGCACGCGGGTGATGAATCCCCCACTGGTCGTGGATGTACTGGCTGTCGGGGCTTGCGGGACCTTTTTGAACTTAGGGAGGACTTGCTTGTTTTGTTGGAAAGGGAGCATTATAGCACGATAAAAGTGATGAAGTTAAAGCTAGAGGGAAGGGCTGTAGATAGGTGAAGGACGTGGTGTGAAAGATAAAGAAAATTTATGCGAATTTATGTGTACTTTTTTATATATATTGAATTGAAACTCCGCTCGGTTGGTCATTAAATAAAATTCATTAATTGTGGCCGGGTTTTGGGGAAATGTGTCTGCTGCCAATTAATGGTTGTCCCAATCGACCGAAGGGATGGAAAAATGAAAAGAATAAAAGCCAATGAGATGGCTCACTGAATAACTGAGATATTTCTGAAAGGAAGTTACAAAAGAGATGGAATAGATGATTCCTTGAGCGCATATATCCCATTAAATGTTGAACAGCGCCTTGTATGCCCTCAGAAGTGCCGGAGCATTTCTAAGGTCAGTGCTGCTTAACCACGAATCCTCCTCGGGTCCATAACCTTTCCAGCGCACCCTAAATAGCAGACGATTTCGCTGTTTCCTATGTCCAACAATAGCTTCGACTTCATATTCTTCATGATCTGATTTCAACTCTCTTAGGTTCTCAAGTTGGGGTCTCGGACCTAGCTTGGAAGGAGAGGGTTGATATTTCCACAGATGATCCCGATTAATGACTGGATGCATAGGATACTCCGGGGGAATCTTAAGCCTAAATACTTGAGAGTTCAATTTCTCAAGGACCTCGAATGGTCCAATCCGTCTTTGTATTAGTTTCTTCCCCGTTCCCTTTACTTCCACCAGTTCGAGGGAGTGGGGGTTCACCAATACAAAGTCTCCCTCAGAGATATCTTCTACAGGTCTTTGCTTCTTGTTATACGCTCGTGCTTGAATCTCTTGGGCTTGAGCGATTGAATCTCGCGCCATCTGCCGATGATTTTCTAGCTCGAGGATCCATTGGTCTGCCATAGGGCTGTCTGATAGTTCTCTAGGAACTAGGGGCTCGTCACCTCCTAGGACTCGAGACATTCCTCCCATTAATAAGAAGGCCGGGGCGTAGTTTGTGGAACTGTGAACAGTCGAGTTGTATGCGTGAACAACTACCTCAATCCACTGGGACCAGCTTTCCTTAGCAGAGGCACAATAGGCTCGAAGCATCTGTTCTATGGTCGCATTCATATTCTCCGTTTGCCCATCCGTTTGAGGATGATGAGCCGAAGATACCGCAAGGGTGGTACCATAGATCTTACAGACTTCCTGCCAAAACCTGCAGGTCCATCTCTTATCCCGGTCACAGATTATTCGAGAGGGCAGTCCGAAGGGGCTTGCTACCTGTTTGACAAATATTCGTGCGAATCCTTCAGCTGTAAGGTTCGAAAAGGTAGGTATTGTAATAGCGTAACGTGTCAATTTATCAACGGCGACGAAGACTGCGGAATACGAATCCTTTCCTGAATCGGGTAGTCCAGTGATTAAGTCCATAGAAACTACCTCGAATGGCCTAAAAGGTACGTCAGCCGGTCTGAGGGCTCCTTGACGAGCAGTGTGATCGACTTTGGTTTTTTGGCAGATATCGCAGGTACGCGCGTACGACACGCAATCCTGTAGCATTCTTGGCCAAAAGAACCGGTCTTTCATCAGGTTGAACAACCGCTGGCCTCCGGCGTGTGCTCCCTCAAAAGGGTTATCATGTACCAACCTTAGAATCGAGTTAATCATGGTTCTGGGTACACAGACTCGACTTTTCCAGTCCGAGTCGCGAAAGTACAGGAGTCGGTTTGCTCCCACGAAATAGTGAGAAGGAGTAACAACCGCGTTGGGTGAAGGGGTATCTAAAGCGTAGAGGTTCCTGAAAACCGGGTCCCTTGAATAACCCTCTAGAAATTTCTTTATATATCCCTCCTCGATGCTGATTAGTAGCTGAGGATGACGCAATGCGAAGTCAGACTCGTCTTCCTGGTCGTTCCTTATTGCGTTATGAGAATCCCATTCTGACCATCGGACCTCTTGAGTTACTCCGAAAGGTTCCATAGAATCGAGTATGGTAGAGAAGACCGCTTTCTTAGTGGGTTCGTCCTTCCATAATTTTTCCTCAGTACTCTTGTCCAAAGAGGTCGAGGTGATAGCCTGCAAATCACCTCTAATAGGGCTCACGAAGGCTGGTACCCGAGGGAGTCTGGACAGTGGATCCACGTTGCTGTGAGCTCTTCCAGCTCGGTGTAAAATCTTGAGACCTGGAAATGCAGCGTATATCGCCCCCCATGCGGCTAGTCGACGATTAGTGTTCTCGTAAGATCTAGCCCATTGCAGAGCTGCATGGTCCGTAATGAGCAGGACATGTTCACCTTCAATGAAAGGTTGAAAGTGGACTAGTCCCTCCTTTGCTGCTAATGCTTCCCGTTCAGTAGCAGAATAGTTACGCTCAGCGCTTTTCAGCGTGCGACTCCAATATGCAATGACTCGTTCAACAGTAACTTCGGTCGCCTCAAAAGTGGATCCCCACGAATCCGACCACTCAATCTCGGGCAGTTTGGTTTTGTACCGATGAACAAAGGATGGCACGTCCTGCGCACGGTCAAAAGCCAATTTGGCTTGGGCATAGATTTTAGTGTCCACTAAGTCTCCTAAAGCCATCTTCTGGACTTGTTGGAGGCAACAACCCAAGGCAAAATCCGAAGCGTCCATATACAATCTGTGATGTATCAACATTATCTCATAATATTCTCTTAATTTTCTGTGGATTATTTAATATTCTTTTGAATTTATTGTATTTTTATTATATTTTTATTGTGAAAAATAGGCCTTATTCCTTTTAACTTCGCATAATAATAGCATATATGAACTCATATTATGTTATTATATCTTAGTTAATTTATTATAATTTTTAACTAATTATTTATATTTTATTTACTTAGTTATTACCTTTCGGCACCTTGCTGCAGCCTAGTTTGCGCATTTTGGAGTCATGTGACTTATTAGATAAGCCTCCAGGGGAACACATTATGTCATCATTCATGCCCGGCGCTTCAAATTTGGGATTGAGGGAATGATTTGTCAGCAGGTGACAATTACCCGAGTCACACAAGTCACGAACGTGACTACCCGAGTCATTATTAGGTTCCGCCGACTCATTGTTTGCTTCCGTCCCGGGACCGTGGCCTTGAACCTTCCTGTTCAAGCAAGAGGTTAGAACCCTTGTCTCAGAGAAGGGAATCACATGATAGACAAAGGGTAAATAATGAGTAGAATATGAGGTCATTATGATCTCACTAATGACCTCATAAACTAAATAGTTAGCTAATCATTGAGTTATCAAAATGTATATAAGGAGGGCTAAGTTTCCAATAAAATAATCTTATCTCACACATATTTTACAGTACAGCACAGAAGCTTACCTCATCATCCTAAGGACAATAATAGCCTTAGTCTGATACACTCACTGCAAGCACCTACACTTGCAGCATCTTTGTCAGCAACTCTTGGACTTAGCTAATCATCTAAGTTCCCCAGCCTCACAGCTACCCTTTAGGCTTATTAATTAGATAATAAACCTAATAAGTATCTAAGTATCCTTACTGAAATTTCCCTGCCAATACTAGATTATTCAAGGCCCAGCCCTAAGTTTATTGAATTAATCAAGTACAAGCACTCAGATAATCCAATACAATTTATTTTCTCTATTAATAAATTATTTAACACCTTGTTAAATAACTATTAATAGTTACAAATAAGCATACAAGAATCCGAAGCTCTTATATCAAGTCTCTGCCAAGTTACTGCGCATATATTCAGCTTCCAGCCCCTATTCTCAAGGAATAGTTCTTTTATTGCTAAAGGAGTCATACACAGTTCTATTGAACCTTTCAATAATCAAAATAAGCATTGATTTGAGTTGTTTAAGCTTCATAGCGCAGCTCATTAATCTATCAGTATTTAAATTACTGGACCTTTGCTTGTTTTATTGTTGAAGCTCTGTGACACTATAGCATATATTGAGCTATCTGTTACGACCGTGTCGCAACCCTATCGGCCCCGAGGTTATCGCCACTTGTCAACGTTTCAAGTCATCCTCTCGGAAACCATCGGCCCCGAAGCTGACGAATGTTTCGCGAAGATCAAACTCCATTTACGCCCACGTCAAATAACTCGTATTGTCTGGTCAAACTTTGATACGTCCCCTTTATTATGTTGATCCGTTCAATCTTATGTTTCGCATATGTCTATCTATATTTGTAGTCCTCGAACCATTTCCTTTTACCGTAATCCCGCTCTCGGTTATCATCGGCCTCCGAACTAATCATAAACTTCCCGTTCCTAGTCAAGCTTATTGTTAATACCGTGTTCCGCCCTTCTCCCCATTAGTATTTTCCAGACGCCTGTTACTTGTATATGAACCCGCTGTAATTGTAGTTACTAGGCAATCAGAATATCGACTCAAAATACCCTCATACACCTGTATCAGTCTCATACTAAGAATCCCCCCATCCGCCTTCGCATGCGCTCGCCCACTCCCGGCCCCGACCCCTTGGCCTGACGCTCAACTTGTCCTTCGATTCCGATCGGTATCACGCCGAAAGGTATTCACTAGGATTAGTCTTCGCCCGCCCGAAATTTAAGGACATCCTATGGATATTTGCGAGGGCGCAGCACATAAGCTGAAGCCAAGTCCTTCCGATCGGTCCCTGTCGGCCACCGATATTAGTCAGTTTCTAGTTCTTAACACTATCTAAGAGAATCCCCTGAATACATTACACAATCGGTAGGGCATCCCACTAACTGGATGTCCCAGCACTGGAGCTGATCCTAATGCGGTTTTAACATCCTCATAAGCTCGGACATGTTCAGCAGTCCACGTCCAAGGTGTTCCCTTTTTTAGGAGCGAGAATAAAGGGGACACCATCCATGAATAGAATGGTATATATGCTGAAAAGTAAAGGACCATTCCAAGGAACCGTTGTAGATCAGAAACCTTGGTGGGTGGGGCCAATTCCAATATAGCGCGAACCTTTTCTTGGTGGGTTGAAAAACCCAGCCTAGATACCTTATGACCCAATAACAATATCGAATTATATCCGATAAAACATTTCTTGGGAGAGAGAGTGATACCGGCCGAAGCGATAGCGCCAAGCACCTGATTCAGGTGAAGCAAATGATCATCCCAGTTCTTAGAGAATATGACTATGTCATCGATGTAGACTAAACAAAAAATCCACAAGTAGGGTGCTAACACTGTTTGCATGACGCGCTGAAATGTGGAGGGGCCGTTTCTGAGCCCAAATGGCATCCTTTTAAATTGCCACAGCCCTCTATGGGATCTAAAGGCTGTTTTGGGCTTATCATCCTCCAACATTTCTAATTGAGTAAACCCGGCTAGCACATCGAAAGAAGAAAGAACATTTGACCCCGACAGCGCCTGCATAATCTCCGATTGACGTGGTAAAGGGAATTCGTCTGGAACAGTGAGATGATTAAGTTTCCGATAGTCGATGACCACTCGCGGTTTACCGTTGCGATATACTACAAAGGCTGGCGCTCCCCAGGGGCTTTTAGATGGCTCAATGACACCCTGTTCGAACCAGGTATCCATTTGCTCGTCTATAACTCTCCTATTGGCAGGGGACGAAGGAAACATAGGCATGGATATGGGCTGGGCTCCCTCTTTCAAGGGGACAGGGACTCTACATTCCACTTGCCCTAACCATCCGTCAACTCCGAAAGCCTTAACGTTCTCAGTCAAAACTGATCTGAGATGTGGCAGGACCTCCATTGGTATATCCGGTCCCAAATTGACTAACTTGTGAAGATCCTCTGAGGCAAATTTCTCATTATCAGCCACTGCAGCCATCTTAGGACCAGGCGGTTCGAAATCGTCTGCAATCTCTGGTTCAACAGGTGGTTTAGGCCTTTCCGAGGCGACTTGACGGTCTTCCTCAAGTTGAGAGAGACTTTCGATAAGGTGTGCGATCTTGGTCGCACCTGCTACCATTAAACCTTTCTCCTCGAGTGACCTGGGCTTGTGAGCCCAACGAGCGGGGTCATGAATTATCCCTATTGTCTCCCCTCGTCGGATAGTCTTAGGGGTTAACGATGGATTGGCTAAAGGTACTGCCGCACTATTCCTTGAAATTGCCGTGATTGGTGTGGCTAATATAGAACCGTCCTCGTTTTGCAGTACAATTCCCTCAACAATCCATTCCTCGCCCTTTAGATCTTCAACAAAAATAGGCACTAATCTGGCTGACTCTGGATCGATAGTGCAATCCTCCAAGGCTCACGCGACTCTTTCAGTACGCACACCTTTATCGGGGAGAGAGGTGAGTTTGGATGACTCCTTCTCATGCTTCCCGAAAGGGGCCTTATTGACAGTGAAGGTCAAAGGTTGAGGTTCCTTAGAAGAACTGGCTGGAATAAAACCCTGTTGTCCCGGGAGAATAAGTCTAGATCCCAACCGCTGATCTCTTAGAGTACCAATTTCATAATTAATATGGAAGTCTTCTCCTAAAAGAATTGGCACCGTCATTCCTCTAACGACATAAGTTTCTGCCGCGAACTTCAGTAACGTTCCACTGTCATCCTCCAGGTAAATGGGAATATTAACATATCCGATAACCTTAGTGTTTCCCGTGAGCTGGATTAGACGTAACTTGAGTCCTTGTTTCAATTTATATATGCCCTGCTGTAATGTATTAGCCTTATTTCAATATTATTTTCTGGAAAAAGGAGTCCAATGCTCAATCAAAATGTGCAAATACTCAATTCACTACAAGGTAAAATAATTTAAGTATTTGATATTAATCAGTGGCAGCCTTAATAGACTTAGAACCCCTGAAGTCAAGAGTTTACTTGAATATATGCACCCTACTTCGCAAAGAAGGTTTTGAGAGCTGCTTGTGCAAGCTTGTTCTTTTTCTGTGATAACAACTACTAAAACAAGAATAATAATTTACTGATTCCAAAGCTAGATTTAACTTCAATGCTAGCTAGTTTATATATATATTATACTATTTGTCAAACAGTAAAAATATTTATAAACGGGTCAAAAGATTAGATATAGAATAAAACACTATTTGGCTAATATATGCCTTATTTACACTAACCTACAAGGTCTACTGTGATATTAACTTATCAGGATCTTAATGTAGTCTTAGGATCTTGCAAGGATATTCTCAGTATTTGTTTATGTGAATATGCTTTACTGATTCACAATAAATGAACAAAGGAACGGGATTATTTGCAATGTAATAAACAGTCAAATTACTCAACTAGAGGTGACTGAAGTCTTAAACTACAAATAACAATGTAAGGAAAACTAATAATCAGTACTCAATTAAGAGATGACTATAGTATGAGATTATTTATATATTATTAGTTGATAACCAACAACTCTAACTGAGGTGGAAATAATATATAAAAGATAGCCAACTATTCAATTAAGAAGTGGCAAGGGGGAACAAAAGTCAACAACTCAGATTGAGGTGACAGGGGAACAGCAGATCAGTCAACAGCTCAGATTGAGGTGACAAGGGATCTGATTGGGCCAACAACTCTGATAGAGGTGGCAAGGGTTTCCAACAGCTCAGATAGAGGTGGAATGAGATGTCCAACTGCCCAGATAGGGGTGGAGTAGCCTGCTTGCTGCAGTGACACACACAGATGTGGTGAGATGATATGGTAATATGATTTATTGGTTGTATTCAAGGCTGGAGCTGAGCTCCTTATATACATTTTAGTCTGAGACATTTAGAAGATTCTAGAAGATTTAATGATGTCATTCTGGGAGGAGTGATGTCATTTAGAATTTTCTAGAATTTTCTAGAGCATTGTGGAAGGTTCTAACTACTTCTAAGACACTATAGAATATTCTTGGCATAATGGAACATTGTAGAATTTTATAGAATATTCTACAATATTCTATCTAATATTAGTACCTATTAACTAATGTTCCATTGGAAGCCACTGGAATGTTCCAGAGAGTTTCCTGTTTTTGTTGCAGTAGCATATATGATGACATAATGCTCTCGCGCCTGTGCGCGCGCATGACACCCTTCGCGTCTTGTGACTGTCACGTGTTGTGACAGTCGCGCGCCTTTGTGACAGTCGTGCGCCTTTGTGACAGTCGTGCGCCTTTGTGACAGTCGCGCGCCTTTGTGACCGTTGCGCGCCTTTGTGACCGTTGCGCGCCTTTGTGACCGTTGCGCGCCTTTGTGACCGTTGCGCGCCTTTGTGACCGTTGCGCGCCTTTGTGACCGTTGCGCGCCTTTGTGACCGTTGCGCGCCTCTGTGACAACTGTCACCTTTTATGACGGTTGTCACTCGTTGTGACGATTTTCCCGCGCGCCGTGTAATAAACGCCAGGCCGGTTTTATATTATTATATAATTATTATATTTACTTTTAGTTAGTTATAAATATAATATTTATTATAATAATATAAAAATATATATATTTCGCCTTGATAATGTGCGAGTATTTCAAATCGCGTTTTGTCGGCGTCGGAGTTTGAAATATCATGTGAATGTCACATGATTACTCGCACGTTGTGAATAAGCGCTGAGTCGCCGACATATTAATCAAAAAAGAATAAAAAGTAGAAATTCAATTACTTGCTCAATTTATTAGATAAAAATACAAAATAAATTGTATAAATTCAGGATAAATCAAACAAATATTGTACAATTTAATCGTCGCAATATAATTACATTTGAATATTTGTTTTCGCAATTTGTTAGGGGAAATTGTTTAAAAAATTGGAAAAAACTTAGAAATACATAACACCTGCAGCTCCTTGTAGAATTCCTCCGATATAAGGGAAAGATCCGCTCCCATGTCCATTCGAATTTTAACGTGTTCGGGTGAATTGGGAGTTCCTACATGACCGAAAACATGGAGCGCTGCAACTCCTATGCTAGAGTAACCACTGGGAGGATCCCGTTTTCGATAAAGGATCATAGTATCCTCCTTCATCAGACGACTGGGACGAGGGTATTGGATTCGAGGCCTCTTACTTTCCTTGCGCAGGGACAAGATTATGTTCCTGCGTTCACTTCGGCAAGAAACATGCTTCAAAGGGGAATCCAATACTGGATCATCATCGCTGTCCTCCGAATCCGAGTTCTCATACGGTAGTAAATCGGGGGGGTTCCCGGGATCAAACGGGAACGTGTCAACATCAGCTCCAGGTGAACAGAGTGAATTCGAACTGATTTATTTGTGAGAATCTCCAGTCTGACAGTAGTCCTCAGTCAGGCCTTCAAGGTCCTGCCAATGAGCACTCAGCCGGTCTCCTTTTTCGAAGAAATCTGCGGTGAGTATGGATACGTAAGCTTCAGACAGAAGAGCTTCACCAGTCGTTCGATTTTCCTCCCTCACTAATTTGTCTTCGACATGGGGTGAATAAATGGAAACAAAAGTCAATTCGTCATCAGAGTTATTTACTTGTCCTTGTATAGATAGTCCATGAACCGCTTCATATAACCTTTGCTCCTCAGCTTCCTCCGACATATCCTGTGCGGAGCATTTGTTGATAGAGACATAATGAGACATTTTGCCAGCTTGAGGGCAGTCTATCTTAAAATGCTCCGGACTTCCGCATATCCAACATTCCTTGGTGGATTTGACCGAACTCCTCTTGTTACTCCTCTCGAAGAACATTTTTCCATGACGCTTTCCCTGTTTTGGATCAGCGACGTCCGGAACGGTCCTTCTCGTCGAGCCTCTCTTGTTAGTCTCACTAATGAGAATATGATTAGGTGAAGAGGAGTCGCCGGTGACTCTAAAATCCAATTCTTGACCCTCCGATAACATTACGCGCGGTTTCTGGAACCTGTAACGTTCCCAGTGTGTTTGGACCCAAGCGTTAATCAGAGCTTCTTGCAGGTTATTAGCATAAGTCTGCAAACTCATGATATTATCGATGGGTTGTCCTTGAAGAAGGTAGAGCCATTCCGTAGGCAGCGTGAGAATGAGTCTGCGTGTCTCATCTCCTCTGTCCTGGTGGAACCCGTACAAGAAACGATAAAGTTTAACTCTCCGTTGGATATAGTGGACGGGTGTCTCACGATCGTGACCAGCCTGTCGAAATTTCATAGCTTCCCATTCTAAGGCCAAGGATTCACACCAACGAGTTCCGAGTAATCCTTCCACGATACCCCAAAGGAACGACCCATGAGATTGACTGAATTCAGTACGATGCTCACGGTCTAAGGTGCTCCACCAGACCTTAGCGTGCCCCTTGAGTCGTCTTGGCAGAGCAACTCCTAATATCACACTCATAGAGTCTGATATCTCTGCGAGACTCATGATATCCATGATATAGTCCAGGGCTTCGGATTGAGCTCTGTCATATTCAGGGAGATCAGACCATTTGAGCTTAAGGTCGTTGGTGTTAAGAGTGACCTTCTTGTCCTTAGGTAAGTCCTCAATAAGCGCGCTAGCTCGAGACCGCATTGGAGTTCGAAAAGGGGTATTAGGCACTCCATTGTGGCACCCCCCACCTCCTGAGTTCCCTCCCCGGTCTGAAGTATTCGAACTCCCAGATGAATCGCTGGGAGGTCCTCCTGATGGCAAGAAGGGATTCGAGGTAATCGGCAGAGAATGGCGGGGATCGTCTGAGTTCAGCGATCCTCAACCAGCGACAGGGCCAGCTATACCCTCAGTGAATGCCGTAGAAAAGGACGGTCGACCCTTGCTGGCGACCGATCGGTGTCTGGCAGTGGTCACCTCGTTCCCGAAGTTAGGGCTGTTGGAAATTCCCTCGAATGCGACGCGAGAGCGATGATCTCCCTGAAAAGGCGTGGAACCGGGTTCCATCGCGATTTGTCTTTCGATCTCGATCGTGTTCAGGAGTCGACGCGGTTGAGGTTGGTGGAAGGAAGCGCAGACCTCAATCCTCTTTTCCTGAAGACGTTCTATCACCTGCGTCCTCATGTCCAGCGGAAAGTCCTCCAGTATCACAGGACGGTTGAGAGAACATAGGAAACGAGTATCAGGAGACCCATTTAGATTGCGAACGAACGAATTAGTCGTGGAGACAGGCGAATCGGGGACTTGAATTGAGTCGTTATAAGGGAGAAGTACCTCCAAGACCATTTTATCAAGTCTTCTTTGATTTCGCCTCAGTCGACCTCTTAAGGTGAAGTACGCAAACGATAGATTTGGCATGGCTCCGTTGAGAGACTCCTCCAACATACGGATGTACATGTACTGGTAATCAATCTTAGGCACAACATGATCCCCGCCGAGCAGGACATGCAGGATCTGCAACGCATCGTCATGTGTACGAAGTGCTTCGAGGAATAGAGAAAACACATCCCAGTTGAGAATCCTTCTTCCTCCTTCCACAACGGTTGTCACCTCGTTCGACCATTCGGGGATCGATCGGGTTAACTCCTCAAGGTTCCCTGGTCACGTGAATAAATCTCGCGCCGATAGGATCGCTTGATAACGACCTAACCAAGTTGCTACCGTTACTGGTAGAATGGAGTAATCTGTTTTGTACTCCTCTACAAAGGGAGTAACCTGATCCTCGGAGATTCGATCAGTGTAATACGTATTCCATTGCAAGTCGATGGGTTGAGCGTAGACCATATAGCCTCCGAGGAACTGCTTAAGGATGACTTGTCTCAGAGGGAACCTGAGCAAGGGCGTGGGTGCTCGATTAGACTCAACGTTAACTCCAGGGGTGTCCAACTGCTCGAGTAATGAGCGTTCCTCAGGTGGATCGGGGGGAATGTTCATTGACGATCCAGCTACTACTCCGGGTGAATCCTCTAGAGGAGGTGATCCTGGAGGAAGCTGAGGAATGTTCGTAGATGATCCAGCTACTACTCCGGGGGAATCCTCTGGAGGAGCGGATCCTTGAAAAGTCGATGAAGACTTCCTCAGGGTGACGTTACGGGGTGGTTCTAGGTTAAAAGATTTTTGACGAGGCATGGAGCTACCTGGCGTTGATGAAGGCCTAGATGTTTGATTCTTGCCCGTAGTCATTCGCGTGTTCAGGTCTTAGTAGTCGAATAATAAGTTTTTCCTCATAGGAAAAGAACGGTCCGGCCCGGATCACCACTGTGAAGAGTCGTTAGATTCTGACCGCTCAATATATGAAGAATAGTGTTTATTCAACTACTATTAGAGAGTATTGACCGTCAGTACAATACTATAGACTACTAGACTGTTAGTACTAGTATAAGAACACACTGCACGCCTCAAGAGCAACTGTATAGTTGCTCGTGACGGCTTAGAACAGTAAGATAATGAGTTGACCGTTTACGGTACAACTAGGAAATAAGTAAGATACTCAGCTAAAGACTGAGTATCTAGGATAGAGTAATAGTAGCGCGAGTCGACTACAGTGTCGACGAGCGCAAAGTCTTGAAGGCAGAACTCGACCTTAGCGGTTCGAGTCCAAAAGGCTATTAGTAGACTAGAGAATGCTACCCTTATGGTAGCTGAGATACTACCCTTGACACCTCTCGCTATTCGACGTCTGAGTCGTTACGAGGTGGTGTCTGCTGGGTAAAAAGTGTCTATCGTTTTGGCGCTGAGAGCGCCCATACGTATACACAAAGCTTCGAACTACAAAATAAAGGTATGCTCGAAATATAGAAAGAATGTAAAGAAAGAGAATAAAAGATAAATAATAAAATACTATATTCCAACTATTATTCCTTAGTCCAATTATGCATATATGCATACCCTTTACAATATGCACCCTACTTCACAAAGAAGGTTTTGAGAGCTGCTTGTGCAAGCTTGTTCTTTTTCTGTGATAACAACTACTAAAATAAGAATAACAATTTACTGATTCCAAAGCTAGATTTAACTTCAATGCTAGCTAGTTTATATATATTTTATACTATTTGTCAAACAGTAAAATATTTATAAACAGGTCAAAAGATTAGATATAGAATAAAACACTATTTGGCTAATATATGCTTTATTTACACTAACCTACAGGGTCTACTGTGATACTAACTTATCAGGATCTTAATGTAGTCTTAATGATTCTGCAAGAATATTCTCAGTATTTAACTATAAGCCAAACCAGGAGAAATTAGAATTATATTCTAATTTCAAACAATAAAACAACAATTTATTTATTACTTGGTTGATAGCCAACAACTCTAACCGAGGTGGCAACAGATTCCAACAACTTTAAATAGAAGTTAGAAAAAAAGTAATAAAGCCAGCTACTCAATTAAGAGGTGGCAAGGGGGAACAAAAGTCAACAACTCAGATTGAGGTGACAGGGGGAACAAAGATCAGTCAACAACTCAGATTGAGGTGACAAGGGATCTTATTGGGCCAACAACTCTGATAGAGGTGGCAAAGGTTTCCAACAGCTCTGATAGAGGTGGAATTAGATATCCAACTGCCCAGATTGGGGTGGAGTAGCCTGCTTGCTGCAGTGACACACAGATGTGGTGTAAATGGGTTGATAAAATTGGTTCAAATTGGTTATATTTCATGGCTGGAGCAGAGCTCCTTATATACACTGAGATCTGAGACATTTAGAGACATATTGAACTTTATTTCTATCCTATTTTAGCTATTTTACTTGGAATGTTTTAGACATTTCCGCCATTCTCTACTGTAGCATATATGATGACATAATGTATGACATAATATTCCCGCGCTAGTGCGCGTGTGACACCTGTCGCGCCTTGTGACTGTCGTGCGCCTTTTGTGACTGTCGCGCGCCTTTTGTGACTGTCGCGCGCCTTTTGTGACTGTCGCGCGCCTTTTGTGACTGTCACGCGCCTTTTGTGACTGTCGCGCGCCTTTTGTGACTGTCGCGCGCCTTTTGTGACTGTCGCGCGCCTTTTGTGACTGTCGCGCGCCTTTTGTGACTGTCGCGCGCCTTTTGTGACTGTCGCGCGCCTTTTGTGACTGTCGCGCGCCTTTTGTGACTGTCGCGCAGCCTCGTGACTGTCACGTGTTGTGACGATGGTCACTCATTGTGACGACGGTCACTCATTGTGACGATGGTCACTTGTTGTGACAACCAGTCACTTGTTGTGACGACCTGTCACTTGCTGTGACGACCGGTCACTTGCTGTGACGACCGGTCACTTGCTGTGACGAATATTCCCACGCATTGTGTAATAAGCGCCAGGTGGCCGGTTTGAAGATATATAGTTAAAAAAGAATAAAAAGTAGAAATTTCGTAGCTCCCTCAATTTATAAGATAAAAATACAAAGTAAATTGCATAAATTCAATATAAATCAAGAGAATATTGCAGAATTTTATAATCGCGATATAAGTACATTTTAACAGCTTTTGTTAAGAATTCGTTTTGGGAAAATTGCGAAAAATAGAAAAAACCTTTTAAAATACATGACAAGATGCTAGCTGGGAAAGAGTGGAGTCCAATGAGTTCCAGGTCATAACAAAAGATGTCTAGTCAAGGGCAGAATATGTTACGACCCGTTTGTTACGACCAGACAATCCCGCCGGACTCCGGGCACTAACTCGTACGCCCCCATGCGCTACAAGCACCAATTGTCTGTTTATAGGATTTCCTGCCCGGACTCCGTCACGTCAAGACTCGTTACGTTCGACCTCATTAAGATACATATCAGTCACCGGACTTCCCCCGGATCCCGTCTCTGTCTATGTCCGTCTTCGTCCCACGCATCAGTCATCGGAACCCGCTCAGAATCCCGTCACCGCTCTAATCGAGCCCCGTTCCCATTTTAGTCAAATGACCTGTCACGATTTAGGACTCCGCTCCCGCTCCGTTTCCCATTATGGGTTATGCTTTGTCACGATTTGGACTCCGCTCCGTTCCGTCCCGTTCCTAACACCAATTTAGTGTTTACTATTCCCGTTTTATGTTTTGCTCGTTTCGTCTCATTATTACTGGATTCGGTATGTCATGCATTCCATGGTCTATATAAACTGGCAGATGTTGTACATACAATCCAGTCAGAAAATTAGCTTAGATTCCCCCCAGTAATCTAATACATTTTCCTCTCTAAACCCTACTCTTATCAGACCGCTCACACTAGTCGGAGCCCACGGGCTCCGACGCATCTAAACTCTCTCGACCATCTCGACTCTCAACTCACGACTCACGACCTACGACTCACGACCCACGAACCCCCGCCCGGACTCCCCGGGATTCCCGTCCGCCTGTCTGAAATTGGACAACACGATCTAGTGAGGGTGCAGCCTATAAGCTGAAGCCAAGTCCTACCAGATATCCCACGGGTTTCTCCGGAAACCCGGCCTGTGTGTGTATCCTAACACCGTTCCCGGATGTTTCAATATCTGACTTCCGATCTCCAACTACGGAACATCATAGTTACGGTATCATCTGCATTCTTCCCTTGTTCCGCATTTGGTAATTTGTCCGTTGACAAGTATTCACTCGTTTGTTTGTTATATTCCCGTTTCGGAATATTGTCTCCCTAATATGTCTTATTGTATTTCCGTTTTAAGAACACTTCCATTTCTGTCTTATTATGGTCTTAGTTTGTAGTACAATAACGAGTAGACTTATATTAGTTTCCGCGAATTTGTACTTTACCTTAGATCTGATATTGACTTAGTTTCTTATTCCTCCTCCTGTCTTTCTGTATGCTCGATATTCGGAACTCTTCGGAACTCTGAATATCCATATCTTCCGTTGTAAGCTTTACTTCTGAAATTAAGGACATTGAGTGTTTGCATAGAGGCGCAGCACATAAGCTGAAGCCAACATCCTGACCCTATCCACAAGTTTCCGACTTCCTGGTGACTTTCCGATAGTTCCAGAATAAGTTCCCGACACGGTACTTAACAGAATACCAGAATGGGATTTGAGTTGAAGGGTACTTGAGGGATGAAGGTTGGGTTCTGGTGGATTCTGGATCTTGATGCTAGTCCAGAAGATGGTTTGGAACCTGATATGATATCCAGGAAATACTCCATGGAGTCTCTGGAAACAGATCTTCACAGGCCATTGGAATGGGAAAAAAAAAGTCATTATTGAAACCACATTAAATAACTAGATGTGATATCCCCTATTATTGTGGCACACGAGATGGGGGCGTCGGAGAAAAGGCGTTGATGCGTGATGTCACAGATGATGATACTCAGCCTCCGCCACTCCTTGAAATGGCTGACCTTGCGCAGGGGCTATTATCGTGAGCAGAGGCTTACTCGTAATGTTGGCTTGATGAAGGACGATTGAACCCAATCACATCGCACTTGAACTTCCACTTGAGCTACTATCTCTTCCTCCCCGAACATCCCGGGTGACAGCAGGCATGTTTCAGCCGGCGATATGCTGGTTCCTTCGTCTACTGCTCCACCCTAGGTTACATCAATCTGACTGGTGTTGATTACTATGACTTTAATGCCATAAATCATCCTTTTTACTCATTTTTCTCTCTCAGGCTTCACTGCGTACATTATAGCCAGACCTTCTGATCGCATGATATATTTTATAATGTTAGTTGTAAAATTCATGAATCTGTTAATATTTACAATTGCATTCACAAATTCGAACTGTTGTCTTGAGAGCACCAACATACATCATATAAATTTTACTTTTACATATGTATGGCAGTTATGCGCAGTTTTGTTTTGGCACGCGCAGTTTAATTCAGTTCTAAACTTTTCGTCATGCGCACGTCAAAAAAACTCCCTGTTGGGCTGTGCTGCAAGCCGCCAGTACTGATTGCGGCTTGGGTTGGACGCGAAGAAGTCTTGGCTGTATTAAGCACTCCCATCATAACGGGAGTGCGTTTGGTTATTGGAGTAGATCTGATTTAATCTTAATACAGGATGGGGTTATCACCGAACCTGCATTGGCATTCGGTCTTCCCGGCCGGGACTCGGTGAGGCAGAGAAAATATATTGGATTTGGATATGCGGCTCCATCATAATGCGGATTGCCATGACGGTTTTTAACAACAAAGATCCGATATCTCCTCCAACATGGGTGTACCAGTCCGGAGTGTACTCCGGATGTCGCTGCCCTCCATTGGCATGCGTGCCGAGCGATATACAGCTAACACTATTGCATTATTCTATTGACTAATTACTTTTCTTCTTTCGTTGACAAGATTAAGGAAAATCTGACCAATCAATTACCGTACGTATACAGACGACATGGCTCCCATGTGCACTGGTTCGGTGACCCCCCGATTCAATTGTGTAGTTGTATTATGCTTTCGAAGCTAACATCATAGCAATTACTCGGATTATACGTACCGCCCCGTGTACTTGCTTACATCAACTATGTAACAGCTATTAGAATTGCAAAATGACGTTCAAAGATCCGTTCCGATATTATATATAATTATATGCCAGGCGCGTCAAGGCGTAGAAATTCGAATTCATCTATCACGGCGATCAGGCTCCATTTAGCAAGAGCCCAGCGATGTCAGGATGGCTGCTTTAATGAAACGTCGACGCCAACATTTAATGTCAAGGTAAGAACTCGATACCGGCAGGCTGCGAGAAAATATTGATAGACTCACGTATGTATATCCTCCGGGAATACGGCCATTCGTTTTGACAAGCTAGAGATGTAGAAGCTTACAAATGGTCATGAGCCGCTGCCTCTTGCTGCCTACTATGCTAGATTTGGTAGTGCCAAGAAAGGGTTTCTGCGTGAGAAAGAAATTCGAAGAGAAGCAGGAACTTCGAAGAGCAAGGCAGGCACCTAGTGGTGACGTTAATCATGTCCACTCCAGGGTCAAGCGCCGCTGAAACAGGTGTGCCTGTGTGGAGGGTTTAGTGGGTATTACACTGGAT
The DNA here is from genome assembly GCA_015178975.1 of Hysterangium stoloniferum. Classification (NCBI taxonomy): domain Eukaryota; kingdom Fungi; phylum Basidiomycota; class Agaricomycetes; order Hysterangiales; family Hysterangiaceae; genus Hysterangium; species Hysterangium stoloniferum. The sequence goes on from WHVD01000127.1 coordinate 28,131, forward strand.
AAATGCCATGGAAGGGAGAGGGAAGGATTGAGCGGAAGGAAACTTGGGGGGAAAGGTTTCGTCGCTGTTCTTTGTGGCATCGGTAGTTAATAATGGTATACCGAGAAGCTGAAGAAGAGTACTTGGAATACGGAAACAGCCATCGGAAGAGTCCAGAATTAGGGCAGTATATATGTTGGCCGTCCAGACATGCCGGTAACAGTAGGTGATGGAATGCCGGAAATATGGCTTGCGATCATTAAGGCTGACAACAACTGTGGTATGTTATGATCCGTGTGAGTATCATAACTTACATCGATATTTATAACTATATAGAAAGAGGTTTGGGATGTCATAGGTTATGCTGAGAAGGGAAGAAAATTGGCGGAAGTAGGATTCATCATCAGGGGATGCCCTCCAATAGATATGTACTTGCATACCTTCGTTACAGCGCTTCCTGAAAACCTTGTCCAACTCCAACTCAATTTGTTTTTTTTGGTAAAATAAGCGTCCATTTATACGACAAGCTTGGTAGAAACAGCCAGTACTCTGTGCATATACTATCCTAAATCCATAATGCCAACTGAAGATAACCCTCCCCTACTGGTAGCGAGACAGAGGATACTTTAAACAACGTACCCCCGGGCTTTCAGCCTGCTCTCATAAGGTACGCGTTGAAACACCCACATATCCACAGCTTCGTCTGGGGTGTGTCCATTGGCAATAAGAGGACAGTGAACGTTGCTTCATCTCATTGTCAAAATACCACAGCGCTTATATTAACAAAAGAAAAAAGCCGTATTCGGGAAACCGTGTAATTATATGTAATTGCACGAGGAGAGTGCCGCCGGCAGCGACTTCAGTTTATACATACCAGTATATATCAACGGCCCATTAATTATGTTGCCGTTACCCTTGCAAGTAAGATCCGAATGACTTGTTTGTTATTAACGCTAAGTGAGGATACGCGAGAGTTAGCACAAGCGTATATTTTGGCACGTGTGAACCCAGATGCAATTATGGAAATACGTTACTTATATGCTTTGTATATGCGACTATATGTAAAAAAATAAACTCGTTAAGAATAATCGTATAAGAAGCAGGATTACTTACTCTGAGGGCCTGGCAGTTGGATATCCGGGGAGAAAAACTACGGAAGAGCGAATGTCGTGAGAAGAGGAAGAACTAGGAAAAACATTTTGGGCACTTCAAGTTAAATGCTAAGGGGTAGGTGTATACTACTCGCAATAATATACGCCTCTAATGGAACGAAACGAAACGAAGAACGTTGACGACGACCGTATATATTAAACGTCGTCGATGTCCATCATTGAGCGCTGAAAAAAACGCAACACTGGCCAGAGCGAGGGCTGAGCTTGAACAAATTGAGAACTATAGACCGCCGTCGCTTGCAATACTAGGGTGGGAAAACGATGCGAGCAGCAGCCTGTGATAATTAAATACTGCGGGAATCGTCTGGTAAACCCTAACTATCTGCAGGCATAAAATAGTATCAGCATATAGAGAGCAATCATGATGGTGTCCATTTTACCATTTACAAAGGATCCAAGCTCCATTATGGTTGCATCCCGCCTAGTGAGTCTAGACTCCATATACAGTCCGGCTGGGGCGTAAACTGCCTTCACGTTAAATACCTATAACAACACTTCTGAATCAAGATTAAATCAATCCGGTTTGATAAGGTGGGGATCTTTCCGATTGATATTGGATGATCAGTGATCACCGTCTATTTTAAGGGTACTGTAATTAAAGTAGGGTCCTCGCTTCATGATCATGGCAATCGTGACGTAGCAGTGTCTCCTTGAACGCTAAGTAGTATACGTGGTAATTCGACAGTTCGCTAGCCTGGGTAGAATTACGTGCCTCATGATCAGTATTACGTATAGTGGTTAACACTTCACGCCTTAACAGACCATTTTTAGGCTCCAAGTCGAGATAAAAATAATGAAATTCCTGATGGCGAATGGGAAATTGAGCGCGAAATTTCGCTTATAGGGCAGATTGTTGTCCGGGTGCTGTCAGGTATCGATGGGCGTTGGATCCTGACTGTGCCACCTAGGTATATTGATCGTCGATTCGATGGCTCGATGGGGTGTGTGGACAACTAAAAATTTCAAAGGAAGATTCGCTGTTGAATAGTGGCCCCATGGCTCTGGGGGGGAAATTGAAATTTAAACAATTGATCACATCATGCGTGTTAAGATATAGGGCTTAGCAGGGCTTCTATAATGGACAAGTACGACGTGTGCGGTGTGAAATATACGGGCGGAACAAGGATTCTAGGATCGATAGGATGACGTTGGGGAGGTTCGTGACGTGACTGGTCTAAGTTGCCGCGATGACATGCTTCTGATGAGCAAATAAGAAGCTCGGAGGTAGCGGAATGAAAGACTTTGGTTGATGTGTGTGTAGCACGACGCTGCATTAACTGAGATGATGCGCCGTGAGGCCTATGTTGTCTAAAGGGGCAGTCGGATGATGCATGAATTGTCACTTACTGTCAAAGCTGGCAGGGGGGTGTGACAGCTAAGTGTGACTGATCCTGCCAACAAAACGCTAGGAACGCGATGTGTATAATGCTGTCAAACCTCAGCCCTCGGGATACACGAAATTGTATACGGCAGAGACCTGCAGGTGTACGTCCTTACTGTGCTCTGGCGTTCATCAGTATTTAGTACCGCGATCTGAGGCACACTCCGCGTCTACTCCATTACTAGACTTGGAAGCTCGGAGAAAGAAGAGATGTAGAGTGGCGGCAGTGCATACTTCTTATAGATAGTCGGAGGAGGAAGATGCCGCGTGAGCCGTGTATCATTCATCACAGGCGGAAAAGGGCGAGGGCGCGAAGTGGGGCTGAAGGGTGGTGTATTACCGAGGTTGGGTGTTTAGACGACGATGTCAATGTCGGGAGACTTGTCTGTCCGATGAAGGCATGCTGCGTGCGCTGTGTAAGATATATATATGAGAATCGGAGATTATTATTTGATGCGGATATGTTGAGTGAAAGGCGGGTGTTGAATAGAAAAAAGCCGCGGCATACACTCGGCACAGGATTGTTACTCGGACATAACTGTCACCGTCACACTCCGCTCAACGACTAGCGACAAGAAACAGGAACTTATTCATGTTGTAATTCCGAAAACACCATCCATCTGGCCAAATATGTCAACATTACAATTCAATTCATTCCGGATCTTGTCTCCCATTTTTGTATATCATTCTCTGTAAGTCCTTCACGTTAGCTTCAGCCCCAACTTCCAACTTATTCTTCCTCATCTCCATCCTCATCCCCCCTCCCCCCCCCAATCATGCAGCCCTTACTCGGAATTTCTTCCCTTTCGCTAGGCTCATGTGAACACCACTCCCTCTTCTCAAAATTCCAAGCCGCAGCCCACGCTGGCTTCACCGCCGTCGACCTCTTCGACTCCGACTGGGAGCACTTCAAACGCGAATATGCACATGCCCATAACCTCCCTCAATCCACCATAGACGGTGATCCAACCTCCGTCGCCGCAGCCCGCGCAATAAACCAACTCTGCACCTCCCTCCAGCTCCGCCTTCTCTGTCTCCAGCCATTCCGCGAGTTCGAAGCCCGCAAAGACCCAAAAGAGGCTGCAGAACGCCTCCGCCACGCAAAAGGCACCGTCTCCATCCTCCCCATCCTGGGAACCGACATGCTCCTCATTCCTTCTACCACCCTCCCCGCCTCTCAGCTCGACAGCTCTCCAGAACGCATGGCAGCCGACCTCGCAGCCCTTTCAGATTACGCAGCATCGTTTAACCCCCCGCTCAAGATCTGCTACGAGGCTTTGTCGTGGGGAACGCATGTCAGCACGTGGCGCGCCGCATGGGACGTCGTCGCCCTCGCCAACCGCGCGAATCTCGGCCTCTGCCTCGACTCGTTCAACACCGCCGCACGCCAATGGGCCGACCCATACAGCCCCAGCGGCACGCTCCTCCCCCTCCCAGCCATCAATGCCGCGCTGCACCAAAACCTCGCCGAACTCGTCACGCTCGTGCCCCCGCATAAAATCTTCTATTTCCAGCTTGCAGATGGCCAGCGTATGCTTATCCCGCTTACTCTCCCTGAGGATCCCACTGTTCCCCCATTGCGTCCGTGGTCGCGCTCGTACCGACTTTTCCCGATGGAGACTTCGAGAGGCGCGTATTTGCCTGTCAGGGAGTTTGCAGAGGCGGTGAAGAGGACGGGGTATGAGGGGCCGTGGTGTTTGGAGATTTTCAATGACAGTTTGGCGGACCCTAAGAAGGAGGTTCCGGATGAGCATGCGAGAAGGGGTATTGAGGGGTTAAGGAGGGCTTTGGCTGCTGTCGGGCTTTCAGGTGCGCTTGGTGATCGGGCTAGTTGCGATATCGTGTTATTGATGTCGGTCTTGGTAAACAGAAGCCAGTCAAGCCAGACATCCCGGCTCGGAATCAAAGGAATCGACGTCGAGTAACGCGCTCCAGCTCACACTCACCCGTCCGGCTGTTTATCGAGGGCTGCTCCTCTTCCCCGCCATCGCTTCGCTCGTATTCCTCGCCAGCATGTTCCTCCCCATCTCGAATCTGTCATTTCCGAGAACGCCATTGTAAAAATGCATTTTCCCCCTTGCGCATTCTCGTTCTCTCTTTCTTTCTGCCTGTCAAATGTATAAGTATAGACCTGGACCAGGACCGCATTGATCATTTTCATTCTTACCTTCATCCAATATCTTGATCCTTTTTTTTCTCTCTTTTTCCCGCCCCTCTCTCCTCCGCATCCGGTCATACCGCGATCCCTTTCTTCCTTGCCCCCTTTCATCTCCACCTACTTATTTGTCCCCCCAGCCCATGCCCAATTAAGCCAAGCGACTTCACTTCAATCGCTCATCTTGGACCTCATGCCCTTAGTACTGATTCTGACACGCATATACGTATATACGCATGGGCAATACTCATCATCATGGTTGCAGCATGTCTTGTTTGGCGTGACTTGGACAATTATTCTGACAAGTTCGTTCAAGAAGATATTTCAGGAACTAGAATTTAATTACCGGAATCAAAGTATGTTCGGCGAAGCGCACATAGAATCCTTGACCGAATTGGGGATTTGACGTGTCATCGACTGAATTCATATCACACGAGCCCCTACAGAAGATTCAAAAGGTTCCCAAGATCTATGGATCTGGGGGTGAAACTTAATATCTTAGTCTTCAGGACTATATGTATGCACGTAGGATGGCAGCAAGTATATTACCAAGAGAGCTGCCTCACTGCTGTATGCGCATATACTCACCGTCATTCTCCTCAACTTGTTTATTACTGTATCAGATAAAGATCCAATGAGATATAAGGGCACGAAAATTAATTGTCATTTCTTACCATGATTTAGTTCTTCATAACTCACAGTATCCAGAGCCTCTGGTAATTCCACTCAGTGCTGTGTTCTTGTCTCTGCTTGTTTCTGGAGGGAGCATGTGGACAGTTGTACAATCTCACTGATAAATGTCATTCAGCTTTCCAATCCTTAAAAGATGCTCCCAGTCTGCCCCAATACTTTCTCACTGGAAACCTGATGTCCTGCTCATTGTGGAAATAGATGCCTCAGACTACACTTCCCACCATGCTTCTATTCATGATGTAAACAGAGAAGTACACCCAGTAACTTTCTTGTCCTATACCCTTACAGCTTGTATGAGGGAGTAGGTGTGATATTCCCTTGTTTCTACTTTTCTTTTCTCTTCCTGTCTAGTTATATTATCTATTCTAATTTTTTTAATAATTCCTTAATATATTTATGTAGTATAAAGATCTTTCCATGTATGCTACAGTTCTCTAGTTCAAATATTGACTTAGATTACCCCCTTCTAGTTCTCAGTCCTATTACTCCTATTCTAATACCCTCAAAGGTGTCTTCAGCAAGCTGCAACCCCTTACCCTATGACTCTTAATGTTAAATTTGATGATGAAACACACCTTTTTATAGGGGGAGTCCACCAATTATTGCAACTTTTCATATGAAGATGCTAATTATGGACCATGCATTTGGAGGTTAATGTGTGTCAGAACCACTATACACCTCCCAGAGCATCCAACCTATATTGTCAGGAGGTGCTACACTAACTGACACAAGATATTGAGACACAAAGTACTTTTATTACAAGCTTATTAAACCCTTGTATATTGTGTATTGCAATAGAGTCAACTCATACTATTTTTAATAGGTTATGGGCCCCGGCTTCTAATTGTAATACACATTACTATAAGTACTTGAATTTGGAGGCATAACAAACCAACTTTTGTGTTTGGTTGAGCCTGTCACTTTTGCTTGCATAAGCAAGAAACCTTAATTTTCGGATTTTCGAAAATTTCCCTACTGTGTCAAGCATGACATCCTCAGAATCATTACCAAAATTCAAATCATTAAACAACCAAAATTATCCAGAATGGTCTGGAGAAATGAAGGCATGGTTGATGAAGTTGGGTTATTGGAAGCTTGTTTGTGGAAAAGAAATCAAGCCAGTAAATGGCAGTGATAACATTGAGAAGTGGGAAACAAAGGCAGAGAAAGCAGCTGCAGAGATATATCTTATGGTGGAAAATGATCAGAGGGTGCATTTCCGTGGATTTGAAGAAGATCCAATCAAAATGTGGGACTTGTTGGAAAGGACACACTTACAACAAAAACCAGGAGCCCGCTTCAATGCCTATGATGACCTATTCTCAATCCAAAAGGATGAAAAGGAGTCTTTGATGGATTTGGGTGTCAGAATTGATAAAGCAATGGGGACTATTCAAAACCTGCGCCCAAAGGACTTCACAATTGAAAAGTTGGATGAAGAATTACAATGCATGGCACTCATCCGGGCTCTTCCTGAGGAATATGCACACCTCTCCTCATCATTATTACTCATGGAGAAGTTGGACAAGAATACCATTCTCCAGGCATTTAGAAGCGAGGAACTAAATCGCAATCGCCGTGGAGAAATGGTTAATAGGGCCAAAGCACCCATCAAGCATCGAAAAAAGATGGTTTGCTATAATTGTGACAAGGAAGGGCACCTCAGCTATGACTGTCCAAAGCCAAGGAATAAAGAAAAGATACAGCAATACTGGCAGTCACGCAACAGTGCTAACAAGATGGAAGAGGCAAAAATAGAGGAAGTAGAGGAACAGACAGGAAAAGCAAGTGTCTTTTCACAACATGATGCATGTGCAACCTCAGCTAATATCTATGATTGGAATACAGACACAGGGGCCACATCACATATGACACCCCATTACAACTGGTTCCACACCTATACCCCATACAGAACCCCAATAAAACTTGCAGACAATAGAATTGTATATTCTGAAGGTGTTGGGAGTGTTATTTTTCAACCAATCATTGATGGAAGAGTTAGCCGGGAGGTTGAATTCACAAAAGTATTACATGTTCCAGCTTTACATAATAATCTTCTTGCTGTCCTATACCTCACACGTTATAAAGAATTTGATGTACACATTTCATCCAAAACCATAAGATTTAATCGCCATGGGAATCTTTTATTCACTGCATCAATCACTGATCGAAATATGGGCTACTTGGATGGCAAGACTATTATAAATAAAATGGAGAATGTGCACATGTCCTCTACTTTACCTCTAGATCTGTCTCTGTGGCATAGAAGATTGGGACATCACCACTATGAGGGGATAAAGAATCTAATGAGAAGAAACATGGTTAAAGGATTGGTACTTAATTCAAAGGCTAAACCAGATCCAATTTGTGAACCATGTCTTGCAGGAAAGATGCATGCCAACCCATTTCCCCCCTCAGAACATCACTGCAATGAACCTTTGGAGTTGGTACATACAGCTGTACATTATATTGGCACAAGATCCCGATCTGGATGTTACTATTGGGTTACATTCATTGATGAGGCTTCAAGATTCTATTATGTCATCCCAATCAAGTCCAAAAGTGGTGTTTTCTGGGCATTCAAACGGTACAAAGCATTTGCAGAAAACCTCCTTGGACGGAAAATAAAGAAACTTAGGGATGACAAGGGTGGAGAATACATGTCAAGGGCATTCATTGAATTCACTGATAAACATGGTATCCTGCGTCAGCATACAGTCCGTAATAGACCTCAGCAAAATGGAATGGCAGAGCGTGCAAACCGGACATTAGCAGAAGGGATTACAACCATGCTAACAGAGTCTGAACTACCCAAGAACTTCTGGGAGTACTGCCTGGCTGCATTTGTACACATCTGGAACCACTGCCCATCATCTGCCTTAAAGGACAAAACCCCATATGAAATTTGGCACAAAAGGAAACCAAATATCAGTCACATCAGAGTTTGGGGATGCATTGCATATGTCCACATTCAAAAGGATAAACGATCAAGCCTGGGATCTCACATGGAGAAATGCATCTTCATTGGGTATCCTGAAGGGTATAAGGGATGGTTATTCTACAACCCATTGACAAGAAGGATAGTGATCAGTGAACGAGCTGAATTTGATGAACGATACACATGGAAACACCAACCACCACAAGTTCCAGATACTGGTGGGAAGGATGAATCAAGTACTAGGGATTATATCCCAGGGGGTCCAGTTGTTGAAGAAGATGATAATCCACCGAGTGAATTACCAACTGCCCCTGTGGAGGATCATGAATTCCCTGTACCTGAATCCGAAGACAATGTTATCACACCATCCCCCCAGATCACAGATAATGAGGAGGAGGAAGAGGAGGAGGAAGATAACAGACCAATTGCCATTCGAAAACCTTTGCGCAACAAAAAACCTCCTAATGAATGGTGGAAAACCTGGGAACCCAATCCTACCACTTCTGACAGTACTGATGAAGTGGAATTGGAGGAGGCACATGCGTCAATTATTTCTGAACCAAGGACATTTACAGAGGCAATGAATGGTCCACAGGCAAGACAATGGAGAGAGGCAGCCTTGGAGGAAATGAACACACACATGAGCAATGGAACTTGGACCATAATGAAACTACCACCAGGAAAAAAGGCTATAGGATCAAAATGGGTTTTCAAAGTGAAACGAAAGGCAGATGGATCAATAGAACGGTTTAAGGCACGATTGGTTGCTAAAGGATACAACCAGAGACCAGGATTTGACTATACAGAGATTTTTGCCCCAACAATGCGCCATGCTACTATTCGTCTAGTATTAGCACTGGCTGCAGCAGAAGGCCTTCACCTCCGATCAGTTGACATATCACATGCATTCATCAACAGTGATATTGATACAGAAATATACATGGTCCAACCAGAAGGATTTCACCAAGGAGGATCAGATGTAGCATGTAGACTAGACAAGTCACTCTATGGACTCAAGCAGGCAAGCAACCTCTGGAGCAAACACCTGCGGAGTGTACTAGAGAAAATGGACTTCAAGCGGATTTATTCTGATCCATCGGTCTATATCTATCAACGAGATGGAATCAAAGTCATTGTTCCCATATTTGTAGATGACATCACCCTTGCAGGACCATCTGAAAAAGTCCTGGATGATTTTGTAGCTGAATTAGCCACACATTTCAAACTCAGGGATCTAGGACCTACATCTTTCCTATTAGGCATTGAAATCACACGAGATCGAGAAAAGCGGACTATCTCTCTATCACAATGCCAGTACATCTTGAACAAATTACAGGAATTTGGGATGTCAAATTGTCATACAGTGGGTACACCCATGGATCCAGGGGCAAAACTATCATCAGATCAGTCACCCAAAACCATGGAGGAACAGAATGAAATGCGTGACATTCCCTACATTAATGCAGTTGGGTCCATGATGTACTTGGCCACTACCACCCGTCCCGACATTGCATACACTGCAGGAGTATTGGCTCGGTTTAATTCAAACCCTGGTATAGCACACTGGAAGGCTGTCAAGCATCTATTCCGATATTTGAAGGGAACTATGGATATGAAACTCACATATGGTCCTGATCCATTAAATACAGATCTATTTGTTGGCTTCAGTGATGCTAGTTATGGTGGAGACAAGGACAGTGGAAAATCAACAACAGGGTACATAATCAAAGTGGGATCAGGAGCAGTATGTTGGAGCAGCAAACTACAACCAATTGTGACACTATCCACCACAGAAGCTGAATATGTTGCTGCAGTTGCAGCAGGGAAGGAGATCTGTTGGATGCAGAACCTGTTAAAGGAATTGGGATACAAGGCACCATGTCCATCAAAACTCTTCATTGACAACCAGTCAGCACTAACTGTAGCCAAGAATCCAGAACATCATGGACGAATGAAACATCTGGACCTATGCTACTACTGGTTATGTGACATGGTAGAAAAGGAATCAATCAACCCTATCTACCTACAAACAGATGAAATGCCGGCAGATATCTTAACCAAAGCATTACCAAAACCAAAGGTGGAAAAGTTCAGATCTATGATGGGATTAGGAAATTGAACAGATATGGGATTAAAAAAGTGTTTCATCAAGGGGGTGTGTTAAATTTGATGATGAAACACACCTTTTTATAGGGGGAGTCCACCAATTATTGCAACTTTTCATATGAAGATGCTAATTGTGGACCATGCATTTGGAGGTTAATGTGTGTCAGAACCACTATACACCTCCCAGAGCATCCAACCTATATTGTCAGGAGGTGCTACACTAACTGACACAAGATATTGAGACACAAAGTACTTTTATTACAAGCTTATTAAACCCTTGTATATTGTGTATTGCAATAGAGTCAACTCATACTATTTTTAATACTTAATAATTTGGCCCTCTGGTCAATTGAGCTAAGTGTCGATACCCGTTCCTATCATACTATCTGCTCTGTTTGAAATACCAGAGCACCCTAACAGTTTGTGAGAGGATGCAACACATAAGGTGAAGCCAAGCTCCACTACATTTATAGAGTCAGACTTCCCAACTGGTACAATCTCTATCATTGGCCCCCAATTGACTTAGTTACTATCATTGCCCTCCCCCCCCAACTTAAAGCCTCCTCTTCCCATTTTGCTTAGATCTTAACAGTATATTCAAACTCAAACTCACCAACTGTTATCCTCTGACCATCAACCCTTTTGACACTAGACAAGAAGCTATCAGAAGGGTTGCTCTCTATACTACTGATCAACAATATGTCAGATCCCCACTGACATCACTTCCAGACTATACATATCTCCAACACTTGGACCCTTCCCCTGAGCGGTGGCAGCATGTTTCAGTACTTCTCACCACCTCCTGTGTCAATTCACACAATCCACAACAGCTCATATCACAGTAGTCATCCCAGCAGCAGCCCATCTGGCTCTCACAGCAGTGGACCTCCTAGTTCTCATCACAGTTTTGGTGGCAGACCCCCGAGTTCCCATCATAGTTCTCACCATAGCTCATACCCCAGCTCTTATCATGGTATTCTGGGTGGCAGACCTCTGAGTTCACACCATAGCTCACACTCTAGTTTGAATCATAATTCTCATCACTCTGGCAATAGTTTGGCAGGCACATCTCACAGTTCTGTAGCAATCCCTGAACCCAGTCTCAGAACAGCACTCAAAGGGGTCACTGCTTTCCTTGAAAACAATTGAGGGAGGGCTGCCTGGCATACCAAGGTTAAGGAACCTGATGTTTTTCATGGAACTGACACTTCAAAGTTGCAGCCATTCCTTATGCAATGCAACCTGAACTTCAATGACCACCCTGATGAATTTGCCACTGACAGAAGCAAAGTAATATTCACTCTATTGTTTCTTTGGGGCACTGTCATGAACTGGTCTGAATTGGCACTCAATAATCTCGATGCATACCAACCCAGCTGGCTCAATGATGCTCTCAGTGATGCCAAAACCACTTTGGCTAACATTAAGATGAAGGACAGTCAGCAGATCACTGAGTATATCATCCAGTTTAACTCCCTCTCCACACTCATTAATTGGGGTGACTTTGCCCTATACCATAAGTTTTATTCTGGCCTCCTGTCTCATCCTAAGGATGACATTTGGCAAGGTGATGGCAAGCTGACTACACTCATTGATATGCAAATGAAAGCTCAGCAATGTGATGCTCACTATGTATTGGGAGTGGTATGCCAAATCAATCATGAAACATCTTTGGACTGCCCAGCAAAGAACAATCAAGACAATGAACAGGTATCCTCATCAAATGGAAACAATAGCAATGGTGACCACTCCTTGAAGAAGTCTAAAAAGAAGAACAGGACTGACTCGATCCCTAACAATGCTACAGTCTCTAACAATAATATAAGGATGTCTGCATCCAAGCTGAAAGACCATCACCCCTGAAAAAAAGACAGAGACAAAAGGATAATGATCTCTGCCTCTGGTGCAGTACCCCAGGATATATGGGAAACAAATGTCCTTTGAACAACACCACCAAAGCTTGTGCTGCTAAGGCTGAAAATCCCTCAGACATGCTGACATTGGTGACTGAGTCAAAGACAGCATAAACAAACCCCCTTGGGCACCCTCTGCAATGCATCCACTCAGGTCTTTAAGTTACTTTTTTGTTTTAGCATTTTGGCATTCCTTTTCTTTTAGCTCCAATGCTACTGGTTGACCTGGTTTCCCTCAGAACAATTGGGGACAACATTGTTAACAATATTGTCACCCCCAAAAAGGCCATTCCAGTCACCCATTCTGCAAGGAAACCCTTTAGCTCAATTTTTGACACAGTTGGTTTTTGATTTTCAGTCATCCTTGGATGTGACTAACACACCCACTTACAATCCATTGATTGTTGGGTATTGGGTTATCATATAGTCTGGCCTCCAGATGGTTAATTTCCTTCTGTTTATCTCAGCCAGGGCATGGAGGCTCCACTGGCCACCCATCTTTAGGTTCTTCTGGACACTCTCAGTTTGGTACCCCACTGTGAAGAGTCATAGAAATTCTGACCACTCAATATATGAAGAATATTGACCCTCTAGGTATGATAATACTGTATGGACTATCAAAGTATGTACAATACAGGTCAAAAGGGGGGACTAATCACTGTAAGTAACTGTAGGGTGGTGTCAGGGCTCATATATTTTATTTTATTTTATTTTATTCTATTTTAGTTTTGTTTGTTTGTCATGAGTCACATGTCACAATGTGCATGCATCACTTGTCACAGTATGTGCACGTGAACATTATGTGATGTCACATGAACACAAAATGGCTCAAAAGACCATTCATGGCCACACAATGACAATGACATGATATACACATGTCAAATGTAAACCTTAACTTTATTTTAATTTTCTTTCAAGGTTTGAACCTTCAATAATAACTTTATTTAATTTTCCCTTTAGTTTAAATACCTAAGATGTACATACATAGCTAGACCCCAGTTTCAATCTCTTAGGATTTCCACTTAATACAAGTGTGACATTCTTAAGTCATTAGAACTTCTATTCTCCTACTCCTTATCTTTCCCTCTCTCTCTTGTTTCTTTTTGTGTTTTGGTAGCCTTGTTAGTGCTGCCCTAACAGGCAGCTAGAGGTGATTAAGATAAATAGAAATTGACCTTTATGGTACAATTCAGACTGAGTAAGTCTAATGAAATGGAGAAAAGGTAAAAGTAGTTCACAAGAAAGAATAGAAAGGCATGAGGAGATGTTGGTAGTGATGAGCAGGTTCAAATAGTGAGATCTGAGCTTCAACAATAAGTACAAAGCTAAGAGTAATAGCCAAGATTCTAGCTTGTAGCCATTTGAGATGGCTGAGATGATACCCCAATCATGGCTTGCAGGACACTTCAAGGGGATGTCTTGGTGTGAAGAGTGGTGGAAGTTCTAACCGTTCTATATACAAAGAATATCAACTGTTTAGGTACAACATGAAGATGTATTGACTATCTAAGTCTAATACAGACCGAATGCGTATTGACTGTTTAGTTCAATACAGTCGAGTGAAATAGCTATCTAAAGTAGAATAGAGAGCTAAAATGAATAAGGAGAATTGACTGTAAAGTATGATTCTGAATGACTGCTTGAGTGTAGAAGAGAATAACGAGAGAGTCAAATAACAGAGTAGCGTGGATTGAGATAAAGGTGGAGTTTCGACTAGTATAGTTCGAAACTCTGATTGCATAGATAGTTAAAGCCCATCTGTGATGGTCAAGATGATACCCCAATCACAACTTACAGAACACTAACTGGTATCTGGGTAAGTCATGGTTGCGGGGTAAAAAGTGTCTGAGTTCTAACTACAGGTGCTAGAATACATAAGTCTGGCATGTATGCGCCCACAAGAGTTGATGTACCGAATACATACGTTGTCAAACTAATTATGTGTATAATAAAATAGAGAGAAAGTAGAAATAATAATGGAAATATAGTATGAGCTCATCCAGACTATATTTCCTGAGTATATTTCACTGTTCTCACAGTGCCTCCAGGTCAAAGAGCTATGTCAAAGAAGGTGTCGAAGGACACTTGGAACTCCTCCCCATGTGTCCTGTGAAGAACCTCTGAGGCGCAGGATAGCATTTCCCCAGGTGAGACGCTTGGTGTGAAAGGAAAGGGCAATGTCTTCCCACTTCAAAACATTGTTGGCGGAAGTCAACCCAACGACTGTAGGCCTTTTGGTGCATTTGAATGATGGTGCGAACACGATCAGTGGAGGTGTCAGTAATGCAGGCAATGAGAGGATGCCGGGAGTGTAGTGATGGCGCGGCAGGAATGGGAAGTGGTGCACAGCTCGCATCTCCACCAGAGGGAAGTCCTCCCGGCATGTCGGAATCTGACAACAGATGTTCCAACAGTTGACTAGGTCCACAGCTGAGTGGATCAGTGCATACTCAGGAAGGACACAAGTGGAGTCAACGAGCAGGGACCGAAACATGGAGAGCTCAACCTGTTCGATATCCTCTGCTAAATGCAGCTGTTCCTTAGGGTCATTGACACATAAGTAAAGCATACTCATGCAGTCCGACAGCTTGAGAGACCTGCTATACCCTTGGATATGCCCTTTAAGAAGGGGGTGCTGCAAGGTTGGCCCCAGTTGTGTTAATGTGTGTCCCACAGTGAAAATGTCGGAGGGGTAGTTAATGGACATGCACATCCAACCTGCCTGTAAGAAATGAGCCAAGTCGGTGGTGTCCTGAGAGTGAGGGGGAGAGGGCAGCTGTGGCAGGGGGCTGCAAATGGGGTCAGCCGGGAAGGGTCAATGGCAAGGGGCTCGTCGGTCTGAACATCAGCCTTCCACTTCCCCTTCGCCTTTTCGCTTAGGGGGGAGGCTCCTTGAAGACTTCCATGGCTGGGGGAGGTTCCCTGAAGACCTGCATGGCAGGGGGGGGGGGGGGGTTCCTCAAAGACATCCATGACTGCGGGAGGCACCTTGAGGACTTCCTCCATGACTGAGGGAGGCGCTGTGAGGACTTCCTGGATAGGGTGATCAACATCCATCAATGTAATATTGGGTTGATGAATGGGGCTCCCAGGGAAATGCAAGGTGAACAGGGAGAGATGGGCAGTGGACTCCATGCTGGCAGGGGAACAAGGGAAGTGTCCGACACTGCAGGGAACAATGGTGCCAGGGTAGAGTGGGTGGTGACAAGGGGGCCAGGTGACATGCATGGGGGTGGGGTTGGCCACAGTGCTGGAGTGAGCTTGGGTGTGGGTGGGGGTGGTGGTATGAGGGAAGGTCCTGTGGAGGAGAGGGTAACGGTATAAGGGGAAGAGAAGACGGGTTGGTGGATGGTTCAAGACTTCCTGGCAGCTCTGAAAAGGGTGTAAAGTGCTGCAGTGGGGGTGTGGATGAAACGGGCAGAGGTGGAGAGAGTGGAGCTGGACGGCATCACAGGGTCAGCTGGACGATACCCCCTCCAAACTCTGACGGAAGTGGGCAGTTTTCATCGTTGGTTAGGGTCACTCGTGAAATCCGTCCATTTATGGCCTGGGGGGGAGCGATGGTTGAAGGGTTGTTGTTTCTTTCTATTCTCCTCCATTCCTGCCGTGTCCACTTTGAGGGGACATTATCCCTAGCACCCATCCTTCACTGTCCTTCTAAGTACTCCTCCCTCCTCTTCCTCTTGAGCATTTTTAATTCCTCCTGAACCTGCGTGGAGAAATCTTTGGACTGCCATTTTTTCCTGATCTCCTCCTCAGTGGAAGGGAAGATACTACAAGGGGGTGGGGGGGTTTCGCTCCATGTTCCCGAGGGAGCCCCCCAAGTACCAGAGAACAGGGGCGCAGCTTTTGGAACAAGGTCCGTCCACGTAGGGTATGTGGATGAAGAGGCCTCCCCCAAGCGCTTGACAATCTCTGTTTGAGGTGGTGGGGAGGGAGGAACTGTTGTTTGGGGTCGAGGTATCCTTTTTTAAAGTTGGGAAGTTGGGGTCTGGAGGGAGGAGTATATGGAGTGAAAGCAGTTCTGCTCCCCGAGTTGGTGGAGGTTCCTGCTGTGTTGTCCTGTGCAGTGGAGTGCATTGACGATGGCATCCCAGAATTACCTGTACAGTGCTCAACATTTTCAGTACGAGATGATGTGGTAGAAGTATTGATAGGCTGGGGTCGTGGTATTCTTTTGAAGTTGGGGAACTTGGGTTTGGGTTGTTGTTCCTGGACATAGTGTACTGATTTGTGAGGTTGATGTGGAGGGAAGAGACAGGGGGATAAAATTTTCTTTAGCGGATTTACATATTTTATATTAATTTTAAGCTCTGCTTGGTTATTGAGGTGAAAGGCCAAGGGGGATGAATAGTGAAGAGTAGAGTTAAAAGTAAATAAACAGTGTTGTTATTGTGAGAAGGTAAAATGATCGTTAGATTCGATAAATGGTTTTGTAAGCTCTGAGAAGAGTGGGGGCATTACAAAGGTCATTGCCGTTTAACCAGGTGTCCTCTTCCAGTCCATATCCTTTCCATCGAACTTGGAAAAGGAGTCAATTTCGATGCTTTTTGTGTTCTACTATAGCTTCTACTTTGTACTCCTCATCATTACGGTCTAGTTCCCAAGGATTCTCGAGTAGCTCCCTTGATCCGAATTCCTTGGGGGAGAGATGGTACTTTTTAAGATGGTCTCGGTTGATCACTGGGTGTAGTTGATATTCCAAGGGAATGTGGAGTTGAAAGACTTGAGGATTGATCTTCTCCAAGACTTCAAATGGTCCTATCCATCTTTGTATAAGTTTCCTCCCAGGTCCTTTGGCTTCGACAAGCTCAAGGGAATGAGGATTGATTAGAACATAATCTCCTTCTGAGATATCTTCCACCAATCTCCTTTTCTTATTGTAGCTGCGAGCTTGCAGTTCTTGTGCTCACACAATCGAATCCCACACCACCTGTCAATGGTTTTCCAATTCTAAGATCCATTGGTCGGCTAAAGGACTATCTGACAATTCACTGGGAGCCTTATTCGCGGCTCAAAGCAGCTTTCACTCACTCTCTGCATCGTGAGTGGCCCGAGGACCTCCTAGCACATCGATGATGAGAGATGGAGTCAGATAGTGGATTATTGTAAGCTTTGGGTGGCAGTTAAAAATGATCTCCCTTTCTTAGTTGCCTCGAGGGTGGCGGAGAGTAAAAGGGGGACGGTGTTGCGATGGAAGCTCGATACGTTTAAAGTCAGGAAACAAAAGTGAGACAATATATCATCATTTAAGTGGCAATGTGTGGACACGATGTTATTGGTTTATCCACTTTTCATTCTCCCACAATAACCACAACAGACAAGGCATCTTTTCAGAATAGTCAATCAATATCCATCCTAGTACGGTATACCATCTAATGACCTTGGCCCATATGTTTCCATTTAGTCTATTAAAACAACTTTACGATTAACCCATTGGAGACTCCGTGTGGTTAGAAAACTGTGTGAACAATATAAGAATCGGTGCCTTCAACTGGCATGACTAACAGCTTTTATTTTTTTATTTTTTTTTGTTAGGGTGCTCCAGTATTTCAAACAGAGTGGATGGTACAATAGAAACAGAGATCAACACTTACTGTAGCTCAATTGACTGGAGGGCCAAAGTACTAAGGGTTGTGAGGTAAGGGGCCACAGCTTGCGAAAGATGCCTTTGGGGGTACATATTAGAATAGGAGTAATAGGACAGAGAACTAGAAGGGGGTAATCTAAGTCAATTTTTGAACTAAGGAAACTGTAGCATACATGAAAGAACTTGATACTACAGGGATATGGATGATTGGAGGGCCAATCAGAGAAGTGAGAGTGATGATGGGTCAAAAGGAAGTAGAAGAAGGAAATGGGAATGCAATTGAGACTAAAATACAATATAGCAAAGTATACTAAAAGGTATGAGGTAGAAAATGGGATATATATGTGGAATGGTGATGGGGAAGCAAATGGAATGGAAGGCTAATGGGCTGTACTATAATGACAACAAGTGTTGGGGATGCTGTAGGTGGTGATACTGTGAGCAAAGGTACTGATAGTGGGATGATGGGGGGTTACAAGTTTCAAACAGGTGTAGGGGTCCAAAGCAATGGGGATCCTAATATGAGATATATGTATAAATGTGCAGAAACTATGTAATATAGACTCTCTAGCTATTATACTACAGATTGAGATCACAATAAGAACAGATTAGGATAGAAGTTCTAAATTGAGAACATAATAGACAAACAAATGAATAATTGTCAACAGACAAGTTACCAAATATGGAACAAGGGCAAAGTTTGATATATCTGGAGATTAGTAAGTTTCCAGAGGCAGGGGATACATTGGAATATTGGAATATTGAAATATCCAGGAATGGATCATAACATTAACACCTCCATACTCTACTGTATGGTCCATTGAGCTGCTAGCTTTTCCTCTGAAGACTGTATTAATGTTAGGATCCCTGTCATTTGGTCCCCCACAACCTTGTTTTACCCTTCTCACCCTCTAATGTGCCACTATTGGCACCCTGACCATGGGTTCACCACCTATGGTGTCCCAACACTTGGTTTACTATAGCTTTCCCCTTTTGACATTCTGTTCCATCTCCATCCCAACACCCTCCTGTCACCCACTTGACATATAAATGATACTTTGCCACCTCATACCTTTTAGTACATACCTCAAACCCAACTTTGAAGTGCCAGGCAAGATTGACCCCACCCATAGCACCTGTATGTATACTTTAATTATATCATATTCACTTTTAGTTTGATCCTTTCCATACTTCCTTTGACCCATCACTTCTCACTTCCTTGATCAGATGTTAGGATCCATGTCATTCAGCCCCCTGCAACCTCATTTTGCCCTCCTCACCCTCCAGTGCCCTGCTATCAGTACCCCTGACCATGGTGCCACTGCCTGCAGCACCCTAACACTTACTTTTGCTATCCCATCCTGTCTCTATCCTGACACATGTAAACATTATTTTCCACCTCATACCCTTTAGTATACTTTAATTACATTGTATTCACTTGTAGTTTGATCCTTACCCCTTTCCATGGTTTCTTTGACCCCTCACCACGGTTCACTTCCTGATTGGCCTTCTGATCATCCATTATACTTTGTATAAAGTTCTTACCATGTACATATGTATACTGCTATTCTCCAGTTCGAATATTGACTTGGATTACCCTGTTCAGTCTTCAGCCACCTCACTCCCTCTCTAATGACAGCATTGTCAGTAAGTTGTGACTCTTTACCCCATGACTCTTAGCATTCCAGCCCTCTGGTTGAGTGAGCTAAGTGTTGTCTCTAGTTCTGTTAGAATCCTCACCCTTTCGGGCCCCTACAACTTGGTCTTACCTTGATAACCTTTCTGGCCCCCAACATCAGTGTCTTGTCTCACTTCTCTAATCAGACCTCCAATCATCTGTCCCACTGTAGTATAAAGCTCTTTCCATGTATGTTACAGTTCTCTAGTTTGAAACTCAACCTAGATTACCCCCTCTTGTTTAAGTCCTCTTATATTCCTCTTAATACTCTTTACTCTGCAACTCTTAGTATTTTTAGTCCTCTGGTCGATTGAGCTAAGTATTATCTTTAGTCTTTATTGTACTATCCACTCTGTTTGAAATACTGGAGCATCCTAACACTTCCTGTGAGGGTGCAACACATATGTATGTTGAAGCCAAGCTCTACTTTGCCTTATAGAATTGAACCTCCCGATTAGTACAATTCACTATTTAAGCCAAGCTCCACCCATTTTATAGTATGATCTCTATTATTGGCCTTCTGACATAGAGCCCCCTTTTCACCCCTTTTTTAGATCTTAACATTGGACCTCCACTCATCCATTACACCTTTGTATAAAGTTCCTGCCATGTACATATGCTACTATCCTTCAGTTCTAATATCAACTTAGATTACCTTCACTTAGTTTTCAGCCACTTTACTTCCTCTCTGATACTCTCAAAGACATTGTTGGCAAGCTGCAGCCCTTTATCCTACAACTCTTAGCATTTCACCCCTCCAGTTGATTAAGCTAAGTGTTGTCTTTAGTCTTTATTGTACTATCCACACTGCTTGAAATACTGGAGTATCTTAACAGTTCATATGAGGGTGCAACACATAAGTTGAAGCCAGGCTCCACCTGTTTTATAGAGTTGGACATCCCAACTAGGATGATCTCCACCATTGGCCCCCTGATATAGAGCCCACTTTGCCCACTTTCCTTAGATCTTAACAATTAGACCCTACACCTGTGCACTCAAGACAATAACACAATCAGATTATCTCAGTGGTATGTAAGTGACATGTGATCTTAGAACAACATCTATTTTCCATCATGTCTTACAGTCATTAATTCCTTGTCTTTGTTCCTGCATCCATTGTCCCCAATGTACTATAAATACCCATAGGCTAACACTGAATACCTGAGTCAACTTAGAAGGTATATTTATTATAGACATAATATTTTCCATAACTGTCAGATCAATAGTAGAGATAGATCTGTAAATTGGATATTGGTGGGGATATTTCCAAAAGCTGGCAAAAGACAGAAGAAATACATATATATATATAAGTTAAGAACAAATGATGCAATGTAGCAAATGCAAGTGGATCTTGTTGAGATCTAAGCCAGGAAGAGGGGGAGTGCTCTAGTTGGAGGGCCAATGATGGGGAGTTAATTGGAGGGCTGTAAAGGGTCGAGTAGTTTACCACTCAATGTACGATTGTTATTGACTAGTAGTTAAGATGTAGATTACGATCGACCCTTAAGGTACGATCGGTAGATAATTACAAGGGCAAATCAACCTTACGTGTTAAGAACTGAAAACTGACTATTGTCGGTGGCCGACAGGGACCGATCGGAAGGACTTGGCTTCAGCTTATGTGCTGTGCCCTCGCAAATGTCTGTAGGGTGTCCTTAGATTTCGGACGGGTGAAGACTAATCCTAAAGAGTTCCTTTCGGCGAGATACCGATCGG
Source organism: Hysterangium stoloniferum (assembly GCA_015178975.1). NCBI lineage: Eukaryota > Fungi > Basidiomycota > Agaricomycetes > Hysterangiales > Hysterangiaceae > Hysterangium > Hysterangium stoloniferum. Next base: position 49,452 of record WHVD01000127.1, read on the forward strand.
GACCGAAGGACAAGTCGAGCGTCGGGCCAAGGGGTCGGGGCTGGGAGTGGGCAAGCACACGCGAAGGCGGATGGGGGGATTCTTAGTATGAGACTGTTACAGACGTATGAGGGTATTCTGAGTCGATATTCTCATTGCCTAGTAACTACAACTACAGCGGGTTCATATACAAGTAGCAGGCGTCTAGAAAATACTAATGGGGAGAAGGGCGGAAAAAGGTATTAACAATAAGCTTGACTAGGAACGGCAAGTTTATGATTAGTTCAGAGGCTGATGATAACCGAGGGCGGAATTACGATAAAAGGAAATAGTTCAAGGACTACAAATATAGATAGACACATGTGAAACATAGGATTGAACGGATCAACAAATAAAAGGGACGTATCAAAAGTTTAACCAGACAATACGAGTTATTTGACGTGGGCGTAAACGGAGTTTGATCATCGCGAAAACATACATCAGCTTCGGGGCCGATGGTTTCTGAAGTGGTGACTTGAAAATGGGCAGATGACCGAGTAGATAAGAGAAAGTATATATTGCGTGAAAGAGATAGAATATCCTAAGAAAGTGAGTTACGATGGATATTCTTACCGCGCTAGGCAAGAGCTTGAAGTCGAGTCAAATAGTAGTAACTGACTTCGACTGTTTCAGTGTGAAGTGTAGTTACTGTAATTCTATGAAGAGAAATAGAGTAGAGGTTTGTTTTAGACAAGACCCCGAACCAGTACTTGCGTGTGCAGGTGATGGTTGTCGGGGTTGAAAGGTGTCTGAAATTGTATTGTGTGACTACTACTGTGACATACGCATACTTCTTGTGGGCGAGAGCGCCCACAAGCATACATGGACTCTCGAACTAATAAAAGTGTATTTATGAGTGATAAAGAGAGAAATAAAAATATAAAACAGAAAGGGAAATAATAGCATTATAAAGCGGCTTAAGGTCTAAGGCTTAAAGCCTTTAGTTGCGCCTCCTATGTGACCTATCCTTCACAAGGGCCAATGATAGAGATTGTACTAGTCAGGAGATCTGACTCTAATAACTGTAATGGAGCTTGGCTTCAACTTACTGTATGTGTTGCACCCTCACATAAACTGTCAGGGTGCTCTGGTATTTCAAACAGAGCAGATAGTATGTACAATATGAGCAAGAGTCAATACTTAGCTTAATTGACTGGAGGGCCAAGTTACTGTTAAGATCTAAGCAGTGAAAAGGGGAAAAACTCTAGTTGGGGGGGCTGATGATAGAAATTGTACTAGTTGGGAGGTCTGACTCTATAAATGTAGTGGAGCTTGACTTCAACTTATGTGTTGCACCCTTGCATGAACTGTCAGGTTGCTCCGGTATTTCAAATAGAGCAGATAATACAATATGAATGAGGATCAACACTTATGTAGTTTATGTTACGACCCGTTCCCGGATGTTTCAATATCAAATTTCCAACCTCCAACTACAGAACATCATAGTTACTGTATCTTCCACATTCTTCCCTTGTTCCACATTTGGTAATTTGTCCGTTGACAAGTATTCACTCATTTGTCTATTATATTCCCGTTTCAGAATATTGTCTCCCCGATATGTCTTATTGTATTCCCATTTCAGAATACTCCTATTTCCGTCTTATTATGGTCTTAGTTTGTAGTACAATAACGAGAAGACTTATATTAGTTTCCGCGAATTTGTACTTTACTTTAGATCTGATATTGACTTAGTTTCTTATTCCCTCTTCCATCTTTCTGTACACTTGATATTCGGAACTCTTCGGAACTCTGAATATCCGTATCTTCCATTGTAAGTCTCACCTTTGAAATTAAGGACTTTTGAGCATTTGCGTAGAGGCACAGCACATAAGCTGAAGCCAACGTCCTGACCCTATCCGATAGTTTCCAACTTCCCAGTGACTTTCCAATAGTTCTGGAATAAGTTCCCAACACAGCACTTAACAGTATATCAGATCTCAATTCTGCAACTCGCTCATCATGGGTCCCAAACGCAAAACTGCCAAAGGACCATCTCAACTTCAATCCCCGTTGCAACTTTATACCACCCAACCCGAAACCCCAAATCAGCCGACAACATCAGCTTCCATGGAAGAAATTACCGAGGAAGTTACTGAGGTAGCGAAGGATCCCAACAATCCCAACACTTCTGACAATGAAGCAGAAGAACAGCCAGTGACATCAAAAAAGAAATCTTCCGATGAACCGACTGAAATGTTGTTTATCAACTCAATTGTGAAATTCACTGACTATTTGAAATCCACTGAGGAAAGTAAAGAATCATCCCACACTGGAGTCAAAGAACCCGAACCATTTACTGGCAAGGATCCCAAAAAATTGAAGAATTTCCTTCTCCAATGCCGCTTCAGTTTTTGTGATCGACCCGCTGCATTTAAATCCGACAGTCAAAAAGTCAATTTCATGCTCTCTTATCTCAAGGATACCACTCAGGATTGGTTCGAACCCGGACTATCCAGAATATCCGACGAGACACCCGTATGGCTCAATGACTGGGACACATTTGTGGAAGAACTGGAAACTAATTTCAGACCTTATGATCAATCCAGAAAAGTGGAAAATGAATTAATGACACTTAAGATGAAGGACAATCAATGAGTCTCCAATTATCTCGTCAAGTTCAATACCCTCACTGCACAATGTGGATGGGACGATTCCGCCCTCAGGCACCATTTCTATATGGGACTTCTGTCACGCCTTAAAGACGAGATCTGCAAAGATGGAAAGCCTAAAACTCTCCAACTCATGCGGATTAAAGCTCAGACATCTGATGCCCATTATTGGGAATGAAAAGCCAAGGTCTCCCGAGAGAATCTGACGGAATGTTCTCAGAACAACAAGGCGTCGACTAGCAAGTCTTCCAGCAACAACTTAGGCAATAACACTGGCAACTCTGGCACTAATACTGGCAAATCAAACTCTGATCGGAAAAAAAGACAAGAAATTCAACAAGGATAAACAGTCAACTTCCGACAAACCCGACATTTCCCATTTGTTGGGCACCGACGGTAAACTCACCCCGAAGGAGAAACAATGACGTATGGATAACGACCTCTGCCTTTTCTGCGGGAAAGGCAGACACAAGGTTTCTGACTGTACCGTCAAGTCTAACTCTTCCAAAGCCCACACAGCAACTTCCACTACGACTACAATGTCTAAGGAAAAACCTGCCATGGAGTTGAAAAAAGAGTAAGCAACCCTCCAGAATATGCACAGACAGAGGGTTGCATTGACTCTCTCCGTGTTTCCAAGATTATCCGTCCCAACGCGTCCATTCATTCTAATCCCGACTCATTATTTGTAAAACTTGTCTCTGACCTTCTTGGAAATTTAGTGTTCCGAGCTCTGATAGATTCTGGCTCCACACACTGTTTTGTAGATACCACCTTTGCCACAAAACATAATCTGAAACTCCATTCTGTCCCTGCAATTTCTTTGCATCTGTTTGACGGCACTAGCAATACAGCAATTACCCAAGCCTGCAACATGTCTATCCGGTTCCCGTGTGGAACATCCCAGATGGTTACTTTTTTTGTAACACAGTTGGACTCTAGCTGTTCGGTAGTTCTTGGATACAACTGGCTCACCCGATATAATCCATTGATTGACTGGGTATTGGGCAGTATTAATTTCCAAATTCCCGACGCTTCCATTCCTCCTGCAGCATCTTTTCTGGCCAGAACCTTTTCAGCCTCCAGCTTCTACTGAAACCTCCGAGCCTCCAAAAATCTCTCTCATCAATGCTTCGGCATTTGTTAGGGCGAGTAAACTGGACAGATCACAGTGTTTTTCGATCAGCTTAAAAGTTGATGAAGCATCTGGACATTTTGCAACCCCAGAACTATCCGAGCTAAAAGCCGACCTAGAAGGAGTTCCCAAAAAATACCATGATTTCACAGACATTTTCAGTGAGCAAAAAGCTGACCGGCTTGCACCACATAGGCCCTACAACTTAAAAATTGATATTGAGCCCAGTTCAAACCCCCCAATAGGACCTATTTACCTATTATCCCAATTGGAACTTTCGTCTATTCGGGAGTTCCTGGATGAACATCTGTCAATAGGTTTTATCCATCCCTCAAAGTCTCTGTATGAAGCACCCATCCTTTTCGTCAGAAAGAAGGATGGCTCCCTTCGACTATGTGTCAATTTCAGAGGATTAAATTCCATCACACGGAAGGATAAGTACCCACTTCCACTTGTTACCGACTTACTTGATGCCCCATGGAAGGCTCGGATCTACATCAAAATAGACCTTAAACATGCCTATCATTTGGTCCAAATTGCTGAGGGCGACGAATGGAAAACTGCTTTTCAGACTCATTATGGATCCTTTGAATGGTTGGTTATGCCATTCAGCCTTACCAACGCCCCTTCCACTTTTCAACATTTTGTTAATGATATATTTTCCGACATGCTTGATGTATGTGTTATAGTCTATTTAGATGACATTTTGGTATTTTTCAAGGATCCCGCTCTTCACAACGAACAAGTCTGTGAAGCCTTCCGAAGACTCCGAAAAAACAGTCTTTTCACCAACAGTAATAAATGCTACTTTGACATGGATTCTACTGAATACTTAGGTTTCATTATGAGACCCAAGGGTCTCTGTATGGATGAAACCAAGGTTCAAGTTGTCCATGATTGGCCTGAACCACGGAAAGTCAAAGACATTCAGTCATTTTTAGGTTTTGCCAACATTTACCGTCATTTTATTCGGAATTACTCGGATATTACAATACCACTTATTCATCTTACCTGTAAAACTCAACCTGGGGTCTTTGACGATAAATGCCACTCTGCTTTCCAGACTTTGAAAAATGCTTTCACTTCCACCCCAATTCTTTCTCATTGGAAACCTGATGTTCCAATTATTGTGGAAACTGATGCTTCCGATTATGCAATTGCTGCAATTCTTTCCATTCAAGATTCCAACAGTGAAATTCATCCAGTCGCATTCCTTTCTCGGACACTAACTCAACTACGATGTTCATGATAAGGAACTTTTGGCAATTTTTGAAGTTTTCAAACATTGGCATCATTACCTCGAAGGTTCCGCAACTCCCGTTGATGTTGTTACTGATCACAAAAATCTCAAATATTTTTCTACCACTAAACTTTTGACCCACCAGCAAGCCTGTTGGTCCGAATTCCTTTCCGCTTTCAACATGGTGTTCCGTCTCATGTAACTTCCGATCGAGGCTCCAAGTTTGTCTCCCATTTCTTCCAGGCCCTTGGAAAAGCCCTCGACATGAAACTACACTTCACCTTGGGATATCACCTGGAAGGTGATGGACAAATGGAACATGTTAATCAAACATTGGAACAATATCTCCGCATCTATTGCAACTATCAACAGGACAACTGGAAATCCCTTCTTCCGATTGCAGAATTCACCTACAATAACTCTCTGAACACAACTACCAGCATCTCTCTCTTTTTTGCCAACAAGGGCTATAATCCGAATCTCACAGTACATTCCAAATGAGATTTGGCTTCTGTCTGTGCTCAGGAATTTATTACCGACCTCAATGAGTTACATCAAGAACTTCGGAAAGCTATTTCTTCCGCCCAGGAATATTATCAACATTCTGCAGACAAAAACAGGATCCCGCCTCCTAATTTTAAAATTGGTGATCAGGTTTTTGTAAAAGCTCAATTCTTCCGTACCACCCGACCTTCTAAAAAACTCGCTGAGAAATTCTTAGGCCCTTTTGAAATTATAGCACAAGCCAGTTCACTCTCATGGACTCTCCAACTTCCCAATAGTATGCGAGCAGTCCACCCCATTTTCCACGTTTCTATGTTAGAACCTTGTGTTCCTAACAAACTCCCGGAACGTATTCAACCTCCGCCCCCTCCAGTCATCATTGACGGAGAACCCAAATTTGAAGTTTCCCAAATTTTGGATTCTAAAATTGACAATCGCCGACATACTTGTAAATTGCTCTATTTAGTCAAATGGGCAGGTTATGAAGGTACCGACGAGGAAACTTCATAGATATTGGCCACAGAACTTGGACACACTATGGAAATTGTTTCCGACTTCCACACAGCTTATCTGAGCAAACCCGGACCTTTATCATCACTCTGACCTTTTTCCATTTTCTTTCTGTTCAGTTTCCGATACTTCCAATATCACACTGGTTTTGAAATCATACAAGTCAAAATATATTCGCAACTACTTCAAAGTCTCTGACACCCCAAATCCTCCTTCCACTTCAACTCCCGTATTATCCGCAATCTCTGCACTTTCCACCATATCCTGCACCTCTTCATCCTCACTTTCTGGCCCTTTTACTGACTCCCACCTTTTCTCAACACATTCCACCAACGGATCATTTGGCTGTTCCCTTGCCTTATTGGAAAATCTCTTGGAAACTGCAATAATGCTGATGCTAACCATTACCTTCTCCAGAAATTCATTTTGCCTCTGGAAATTCCGGGTCAACGAATGGAAACCTTTTTCTTGGATATCATTATGGTGCTCCAGTGCATCCCGCATTTTCATAAGTTCCATTCCGATAAAAACCAACGTGTTGATGGTGTCCTTGAGGAGCTCAATGCCCATACTATCCGTATTCAGCACTTCAGCTTCTGCAATTTTGGTTGTTCCCGAATTTTCCATGTCATTAGTTTTCTGAGCCTTCTCACCTTTCGGAACCCTCTTTGTGGCAAGAGTGCACGGAAGTTTGAGAACTGTGCAGGGATAGCAAGTTCCACCCCATTTTACCTTCTGTTTCCAACACGTCATATTCCAAATCGAACAATGATAACACAGACTGTCATGGACAACTTCCATCCATTCTGGAGCCTTGACCTTTTGTTTCTGTTTCGGAAATTAATCAACTTCTGACCTTTTACAAATGTCACTTACTTTGGGACTCAAAGGCCCAGCCTCTCCCTCTACCTCTACCTCCACAGCTTTTTGCTGTATCCAATAGTTACCAGATGAAACTATGGAAACTTGTGGTTTAAACTTACTTTTCCCTCCCTTATCTCTTTTCTCTGTTCCACTACCTCAGACTCCCGCTGTTTTCTTTCCACCTCTTCCTTCTCCCTCTGAACCTCCACCATCTTCCATATCCATGCCTCCTTTTCTGCCTTTGCCCACTCTAACTCCCATTTTTCCGCTTCTTCAGTCTCCTTCAACTCCCGCATCAACGCCTTTTCCTCCTCCTCTTGTCATCACTTCATCTCCTCCATCCTCTGTCATTTTGGTTGAAGTTCTGCAACCTTCGACATTTTTTGAAGTATGGCAATTTCGGCATCTGAATCTTCCAGGGTAGTGGTGAACAATGGCCGACGAATCGACATGCAAGTTGTGGATAAAGAAACAAAATCATTAATTCGAATATTTGGAGGTTTTTATACTCAGAACGGCAGCCGAAACTCTCACCTCCAGAATTGAGTAAATTTCACAACACATAACAATCAGCTGTTGCTTCAATCACTCAGTACCTAATCACCTCTATGGGACTTCGGCCTAACAGGGGGGGTACTGTTACAACCTGTTCCCGGATGTTTCAATATCCAATTTCCAACCTCCAACTATGGAACATCATAGTTACCGTATCTCCCGCATTCTTCCCTTGTTCCACATTTGGTAATTTGTCTGTTGACAAGTATTCACTCATTTGTCTATTATATTCCCATTTCAGAATATTGTCTCCCCGTTTCAGAATACTCCTAGTTCCATCTTATTATGGTCTTAGTTTGTAGTACAATAACGAGAAGACTTATATTAGTTTCTGCGAATTTGTACTTTACTTTAGATCTGATATCGACTTAGTTTCTTATTCCCTCTTCTGTCTTTCTGTATGCTCGATATTCGGAACTCTTCGGAACTCTGAATATCCGTATCTTCCATCATAAGTCTCACCTTTGAAATTAAGGACTTTTGAGTGTTTGTGTAGAGGCACAGCACATAAGCTGAAGCCAACGTCCTGACCCTATCCAATAGTTTCCGACTTCCCTGTGACTTTCCAATAGTTCCGGAATAAGTTCCTGACACGGCACTTAACAGTTTAGTCTACTGGAGTGTTAAGAGTTGTGTGTGGAGCTTATCAGAGGGTTTCCGGAGAAACCTGTGGGAAAGCTGGTAGGACCTGGCTTCAGCATATAGGCTCCACCCTTGTGAGATCGTGTCATCCAATTTCAGATAGGTGGATGGGAATCCTGGGGAGTCTGGGGGTAGTTGGCAAGTTGTGAGGTCAGAGGGTTGACTGCAGGAATCCTGCAGATGTCAAGGGGTCAGGCAGAGATGAGTTGGGGGTCAAGATAGATAGGTCAGAGCCCGTGGGCCCTGATGAGGTAAACAGCAGTGTGTTTCAAAGAGGAGATTAGAGTAGAAAATGTACTGAGATTACTGGGGAGAATCTAAGCTGATTTTCTGACTGGATTGTATGTACAACATCTGCCAGACTATATAGACTGTGGAATGTATGTATGTCATACCAAATCCAGTAATAATGAAATCTAAACTAGTAAGCATGAAACGAGATAAGTAAACACCAAACTTGGTGTTAGCAATGGAACAGAGCAGAGTGAAGTCCAAAATGTGACAGGTCATTTGACCATAATGGGAACAGGGCTCAGTTAGAGAGCTGTCAGGTTTTCCGAGCGGGGTCCAGTGACTGGTACATGGGACAGGGTCAAAGATAGACAGGTGTGGGTTCTGGCAGGTATTCCAGTGACTGATACATGAAGTAATGAAGGTCGAGCATGGACAGGTCTGACCTCTGGAGTCCAGTGGGTATTCTAGTAAACCGATAACTGGTGTATGTAGGGTGTGGGTGCATACATATAAGTTAGTGCCCAGAGTCTGGCGGGCTTTCTGGTCATAATATGGAGGGCCAAATCACTAAGAGTCAAAGGGTAGAGGTCATGGCTTGCCAAAGACCCCTCATTAAGGGTATATCAGGGAACAGGAAAGTGAGAGACTAAGAAGGACTAATCTAAGTCAATTTTTGAACTGAAGAATTGTGGTATATGTACATACATACATGGACATCGAGACAGGTGATCAGAAGGCCAATCAAAGCAGTGAAGGGTAGGATGGATCACAGGGAAGTGATGACAAGGCAGGAAGAGATAGAAACTAATGTACAGTACTAAGAAACAATACTAGGTGGCAAAATAAGAGTATACATAGAGATGGAAATGGAGGAACAGATAGAGCAGAAATGGAATAGGGTGGGAGTGAAATATAAAGAAGTATCAGAGACACTGCAAGGGGTAATGACATGAGAAGACTCTGATAACAAGACAGCAAGGGTTTTCTAGTAAAAAACAAGTCATGGAGGTCCAAAAATGATAAGATCCTAACAGATCTGGCATAAGCTATATGTACTGTAGTGGGTAAAATTTACTCACAAAATATATTGTAAAACTATAATGTTATTAATAGTCCATGTCTATCCATTTGCAGGATCAAAGCCTGAATATGCTCAGAAGAAATATCACCCATGAAATATATCATGAAGCATAAAATATGAGCAACTTCAAGAATGGTGTGGCTTACACAAGCTACCTAGATCAGCATTTATTACAACTACAGGATACAAACACTTACTAGATTTCAAGAGAATTTTAATCAGCATACAATGATGTTGCAGAGGTGATGTGGGTAAATATAGATAGCACAATGCAGACAGGACTATCCGCAGCTTGATGTTGGTAAGGTAACCTGCAAGACGGTGAAAGGAGTCAATGATGCAAAGAATTAAAGCTTACCATAGTGAGCAAAAGCTACAAACAATTTCCCACCAGCTGAAATGACTGCGTCATTGTCGGCATGAACAAGGGATATACAGTGATGTTGTAGGTTACAGCCAATAATAGCTTCACGAAAGCGCTCTTTGAAAACATGGGTTAGGGGAAGGTTTCAACTTGCGCGTCAAGGGCACACACCATGAGCTGCTAGCTTAACGACCAAGTCAACAACTTCTGTTTGAGCGTGTAAATATGTGTCTTCCAACAGTGCAATAATGTCGGGAATGACACCCGCGAGGGCCGCTCGAAATTTGGCTGTGGTCAAATGTCACCTGGATCCCCATCCCAATGTCCCAAACCGCACCTTGGTCTGAAAGCTTCCCCAGGGCCGATACTGCGCCTGATCGAACGTAAGAGTCAGAGTGCTTCAACAGTAAAACAATGTCGGGGATGACACCCGCAATGGCGGCTGGAAAATCGCCTGTGGTCAAATGTCAGCTGGATTCCCATCCCAGCGTCACACACTGCACCATGGTCTGAAACCTTCCCTATGGCCCATACTGCGCCTGCTCGAACGTAAGAGTCAGAGTGCTTCAACAATGCAAGAATGTCCGGAATGACACCCGCAATGGCGGCTCGAAATTCGGCTATGGTCAAACGTCAGCTGGATACCTATTTCAATGTTACACCGCACCTTGCTCTGAAACCCTCCCCAGGGCAAATACTGCACTTGATCGAACGCCAGAATCAGAGTGCTTCAACAGTTCAAGAATGTCGGGAATGACACCCGCAATGGCCGCTCGAAATTCGGCTGTGGTCAAAGGTCAGTTGGATTCCCATCATGATCACATACCGCACCTTGCTCCGAAACATTCCCCGGGGTCGATACTGCGCTTGATAGAACGCAAGAGTCAGAGTACTTCAACAGTGCAACCATGTCGGGAATGACACCCGCAATGGCCGCTCGAAATTCGGCTGTGGTCAAATGTCAGCTGGATTCCTATCCCATTGTCAAACACCGCACCTTGCTCTGAAACCGTCCCCAGGGCCGATGCTGCCCTTGATCGAACGTAATCGTCAGAGTCCTTCAATAGTGCAACAATGTCGGTAATGACACCCGCAATAGCCGCTCGAAATTCGGCTGTGGTCAAATGTCAGCTGGATTTCCATCCCAATGTCACATCCCGCACCTTGCTCTGAAAGCTTCCCCAGGGCCGATACTGCGCTTGATCGAACGCCAGAATCAGAGTGCTTCAACAGTGCAACCATGTCGGGAATGACACCCGCAATGGCCGCTCGAAATTCGGCTGTGGTCAAATGTCAGCTGGATTCCTATCCCATTGTCAAACACCGCACCTTGCTCTGAAACCGTCCCCAGGGCGGATGCTGCCCTTGATCGAACGTAATCGTCAGAGTCCTTCAATAGTGCAACAATGTCGGGAATGACACCCGCAATAGCCGCTCGAAATTCGGCTGTGGTCAAATGTCAGCTGGATTTCCATCCCAATGTCACATACCGCACCTTGCTCTGAAAGCTTCCCCAGGGCCGATACTGCGCTTGATCGAACGCCAGAATCAGAGTCCTTCAACAGTGCAAGAATGTCGGGAATGACACCCGCAATGGCCGCTCGAAATTCGGCTGTGGTCAAATGTCAGCTGGATACCTATCCCAATGTCATACCGCACCTTGCTCTGAAACCGTCCCCAGGGCAAATACTGCACTTGATCGAACGCCAGAATCAGAGTCCTTCAACAGTTCAAGAATGTCGGGAATGACACCCGCAATGGCCGCTTGAAATTCGGCTGTGGTCAAATGTCAGCTGGATCCCCATCCCAATGTCCCACACCGCACCTTGCCCCAAAACATTCCCCAGGGTCAATACTGCGCTTGATCGAACGCCAGAATCAGAGTGCTTCAACAGTACAAGAATAGCGGGAAGGACACCCGCAATCGCCGCTCGAAATTCGGCTTTGGTCAAATGTCAGCTGGATACCTATCCCAATATCATACCGCACCTTGCTCTGAAACCGTCCCCAGGGCAAATACTGCACTTGATTGAACGCCAGAATCAGAGTCCTTCAACAGTTCAAGAATGTCGGGAATGACACCCGCAATGGCCGCTTGAAATTCGGCTGTGGTCAAATGTCAGCTGGATCCCCATCCCAATGTCCCACACCGCACCTTTCCACAAAACATTCCCCAGGGTCGATAATGCGCTTGATCGAACGCCAGAATCAGAGTGCTTCAACAGTACAAGAATGTCGGGAAGGACACCCGCGATGGCGGCTCGAAATTCAGCTGTGATCAAATGTCAGCTGGATTGCCATCCCAATGTCACACACCGCACCTTGCTCTGAAATCGTCCCCAGGACCGATACTGCGCTTGACTGAACGCCCCAGTCAGAGTCCTTCAACAGTGAAAGAATGTCGGGAATAACACCCGCAATGGCCCCTCGAAATTCGGCTGTGGTCAAATGTCCGCTGGATTCCCATCCTATTGTGACACACCGCACCTTGCTTCGAAACCCTTCCCAGGGTTGATATTGCGCTTGATTGAACATCCCAGTTAGAATCCTTCAACAGGGCAAGAATGTCGAGAATGACACCCGCAACGGGGGCTCGAAATCTGGCTGTGGTCAAATATCAGCGGGATTCCCATCCCATTGTCACACCCCACCTTGCTCTGAAATCGTCCCCAGGACCGATACTGCCCTGGATCGAACGTCAGAGTCAGAGTCCTTCAACATTGTAACAACGTCGGGAATGGCCGCGGTAATGGCGGTTCCAAATGCGTCTGCAAGTCCATGAATCATGCCAGTTTATGAGAAATTGGTGCACGGACCAAATGTATGGAGAGCAGTGACCACTGTTAACAGAGCGAGCTTGCCTTGTAGCGCTCTGAGGTCGAATCTGGATAAGGGAAGGTAAAAATTCCGCGCTTTAAGGTGGGATGGAAATTAGTGAATGAATAATATGTGACCAGTCTTCACATACATGCAATTGTTGCGCATTGAATGATCTTGATGTCTTCATGACGCGAAATACTATCAGTACTATACAAAAGATCCACAGTTGACGACAGAGGACGGGTAGATGATCCGGAGGGCTCTCGCATATCGGGGACACTTGCTAGATTACCGCAGTATCGATCAGAATGAGAGGGGGAAAAGGGGGAATGGGAATACTTTGAAGTGGGATTGAAAGCGACCCACGCAGCGTTGGCTGTCCTTTCACCGAAAATCCTACAGCCGCACGTATTTCAGCCCTGACGAGAGGGAGAAACTCCCCTGTGGAGACTTGAGACAGATTCTTCGACAAGATTTATTGGATCACCTTGTTCTGAAAATTTCGCCAGGGCTGATGCTGCGCTTGATCGAACGTAAGAGTCAGAGTCCTTCAACAGTGCAACCATGTCGGGAATGACACCCGCAGCGGCCGCTCGAAATTCGGCTGTGGTCAAATGTCAGCTGGATTCCCATCCCATTGTCACACACCGCACCTTGCTCTGAAACCGTCTCCAGGGCCGATACTGCGCTTGATCGAACGTAAAAGTCAGAGTCCTTCAACAGTGCAACAATGTCGGGAATGACACCCGCAATGGCCGCTCGAAATTCGGCTGTGGTCAAATGTCAGCTGGATTCCCATCCCATTGTCACACACCGCACCTTGCTCTGAAACCGTCTCCAGGGCCGATACTGCGCTTGATCGAACGTAAAAGTCAGAGTCCTTCAACAGTGCAACAATGTCGGGAATGACACCCGCAATGGCCGCTCGAAATTCGGCTGTGGTCAAATGTCAGCTGGATTGCCATCCTAATATCACACACCGCACCTTGCTTTGAAACCTTCCCCAGGGCCGATACTGCGCTTGATCGAACGTAATACTCAGAGTCCTTCAACAGTGCAACAATGTCGGGAATGACACCCGCAATGGCCGCTCGAAATTCGGCTGTGGTCAAATGTCAGCTGGATTGCCATCCTAATATCACACACCGCACCTTGCTTTGAAACCTTCCCCAGGGCCGATACTGCCCTTGAACGAACGATAAAGCCAGAGTCCTTCAACAGTGCAACAATGTCGGGAATGACATCCGCAATGACTGCTCGAAATTCGGCTGTGGTCAAATGTCAGTTGGATTCCCATCCCATTGTCACACCGCACCTTGCTCTGAAACCGTCCCCAGGGCCGATACTGCGCTTGATCGAACGGAAGAGTAAGAGTCCTTCAATAGTGCAACAATGTCGGGAATGACACCCGCAATGGCCGCTCGAAATTCGGCTGTGGTCAAATGTCAGCTGGATTCCCATCCCATGGTCACACACCGCACCTTGCTCTGAAACCTTCCCCAGGGCCAATACTGCGCTTGATCGAATGCTCCAGTCAGAGTCCTTCAACTGTGCAACAATGTCGGGAATGACACCCCCAATGGCCGTTCGAAATCCGGCTGTGGTCAAATGTCAGCTGGATGCCCATCCCATTGTCACACCGCACCTTGCTCTGAAACCGTCCCCAGGGCCGATACTGCGCTTGATCGAACGTCAGAGTCAGAGTCCTTCAACAGTGCAACAATGTCGGGAATGACACCCGCAATGGCCGCTCGAAATTCGGCTGTGGTCAAATGTCAGCTGGATTCCCATCCCATGGTCACACACCGCACCTTGCTCTGAAACCTTCCCCAGGGCCCATACTGCGCTTGACCGAACGTGCCAGTCAGAGTCCTTCAACAGCGCAACAATGTCGGGAATGACACCCGCAATGGCCGCTCGAAATTCGGCTGTGGTCAAATGTCAGCTGGATTCCCATCCCATTGTCACACACCGCACCTTGCTCCGAAACATTCCCCAGGACCGATACTGCGCCTGTTCGAACTTCAGAGTCAGAGTCCTTCAACAGTGCAACAATGTCGGGAATGACACCCGCAATGGCGGCTCGAAATTCGACTGTGGTCAAATGTCAGCTGCATTCCCATCCCATTGTCACACACCGCACCTTGCTCTGAAACCTTCCCCAGGACCGATACTGCGCTTGATCGAACTTCGGAGTCAGAGTCCTTCAACAGTGCAACAATGTCGGGAATGGCACCGACTATACCAGTTGGGAATCTAGCTGAACACCGGTGCATATTATATCGTACTCCTCCTCCACTTGGCATTTTCTTACCACATTCCACTAGTAATTCTTCCACAGAACCACCTGCTTTTTTAACCCTTTTCTTCAACCACTCCTTTTCTTTTCCTGTTGTGATAATAATTAGGTATGTGCGTTTTGACTCATGGTGTACGCAGTTTACCTGCTATTAAACCATTTTCTTTTAGCACTTTCCGGCAATCCGCTGCCCATCAATCAGTTTCTCTGCCGGAGCCACGGAAAAAATCCCTACTAAGATGCCAATATGCAAATATTAACCGTTCGCAGGTTACACGTAAGCCCTTCTTTTCTGACAGCGCTCCATCAATAGACGCCGTCATCAACGTCCTTCGCTCGTATGGTGCTGCACCCATAGTGGCCACCGTTTCAATGTGTGAGTCTGCCGGCACCTCTCGGTTACCGTCATCATCCATGTTTACCCAAATACCAATATGAACGGCCCACCCCAATGTCTTCACGCAACGATCTAAATTGTCCAACCGATGTAATGGACTCCCAACATGTAGGAGAGTATTGAAGGGCGTAAGGTACTCTTTGTTCATGAGTTTGTCTGTTGGCGGCGATAGGACTCGTGACATTGCAAGGAGAGAAACTTCCGCAAGTGCTGCATCACGTATAGTGACAGGACCTGCCGTGAAGTGAAAGCAATTCTCCAAAACTTTGCACAATTTCTCCGTGACGGCTCGTTGGCACAAGGCAATCCGCAACTGTTCACATTGTTTAGCACCTGCTACAGCCCTAATTGCCTCGTTGACTGCCTCCTCCGATGTGGAGTTTGCTATCACCCATGCCAGGACATCAGCTTCAAGTTCGGGCCGTGGAGGCTTGCCATGCAATTCGGCGAAGAACCGAGCAAGGCTTTGTAGCCATTTAGAAATTCTAAATGTATCCGTCCTTGTTGGTGGCGAAGACCCACAATGGTCTGGTGTGGACGAGTCATACTTTGCGCTTGCAGAGACGACTGGGAAAAACCGTGACGCTGTTGTCTGAAAGGGACAAGCGGGGGACAACAAGGGAAAAACCGTGCCAAGTATATATAGAACGATTCCAAATATGGTCAAAAAAAGCATAAGAACGCCCAACGCTACACTGTTATCCCAGGTAAATAAGACGAGACCTGCAGAGAAAAGGAAGAGAGCTAGTTGAATCAAAAGCGGGATTCCAGTAACAACTGATTCGAGGTGCCATTTCTGTGCTCTCTGAACACGAAGGAGACGTTCACATGCATCACTTGAGCGACTTCCGGGGGATACAGGAATATACTTCGCCAGCCATTCTCTTGCAAGTACAGCACAAAGAGCACTGAAGAGAGTGAGACTGAGACTAATGAACCACAAATAGTTGACAATAAGGGATGATTTGGAGACTTGAAAAGGCTGAGAGGTAGGTACAGCGAAGTGACTTTGAAGCGCCTGAAGGATTTCCTGAACAGGATCTACCTGCAAACTCTTCCTGCTTTCAATCAGGAAGGCGGTAAGAATTGCTCCAAACAAACCCGCCTGAAAAGGTGTGAATTAATTGAATATCTATGAAGGAAACCGAATTCTACGCACAAATATTAGAAGCTCGTCGACACCAACTTGCAATGAGTTGGCAAGCTCTTTGTCCTCTTTCTCCGTTTCCTTCAGATATAATGACCATATGGTTGAATCTGATTCAACGTGCTTGCTATAGGGGTTATCGTCCTCGCTTTCTAAGCCATTATGGCCACTGGATGCCGCTTCGGTTGGGCTTGAGGGAACATTGGTAGACGAAGGTTGACGGTTGGCCGTTCCTTGTTGCTCTGCTTGCGTGCCTCAGTTTAGAATAAGTGTAAACTTTCATTTAATACCTGAGACAAACGGTATCTGTGATTCGGCGTAGCTAAGGTTTTGCGCATACTGCGAAGCCATGCTGATGAGTCAGTTGGGCGCTTTAAACGGTCAATATACTCCATTGCAATAAGCGCCCGAAACCCCACGTTGCACAAGAACGGTATGGCCTACGAGTGGCGCGCGTTAACCAAAGCTTGTTTGCCATCTATTATCCTTTTCTATTTCTACCGCTACCAACGTCCTTGCCGGTAGCCTGTACTCTTTGTAAAAGACTGCACAAGATTTTGCAGAAAGTTTTGTAGAAGACTTTTAGTTGTGGCAGCTTCTCGGTCAAACAAAAGAGAGTCTAGGGTTTACTCAATTCTGTCTGTAACGCACTTTCCCAATTGACACGGGCATACACCAGATGGGCCTTGCAGTCGGGTCGTAAAACAACCACCTCTCAAGGTGTTTGTATTTTCTCCAAGTCTGATCCCATTAATCCTTCCTTCGGTTAACGTGACGTTGGTCATCTCATCTACCACCGTGACCTTCTGTACATGTACCAGGCGGTTACTAGACACTCAAAAGTCTTCTACAGTCCTCAGAAAGTACGACTGAAAGTCATCTTTCCCATGGTCAAGACTCGGTCACTTGTATATACCTCTTACAATCCAGTTGTTGTAATACGAAGTGAGTCTCGTTACAAACGGATAAGGACTACAATACATGTATCGTCCTTATATGTATACGCCTAGTAACTGCTTACTAATATAAGCGTATAGTCCGTGCTCCTTGTTGCTCGCATATCAGATTCCCAAAATCCAACACCAGTAAAACTAGGAATTTCAAACAGTTTCTCAGTTCAAAAAATGCTTAGAAAATTTGGTAAAATATCAACATTTTCTGACCATCATTCAAGCTCATGTCACTCTTCCAAGTTCCCTTAGTTCTTTTGTCTCGCTGTTCCCCTTGCTTTATGTTTTGAGGTCGGTCAGTATCTAACAGTGGACTCCGACACGGCATACCATCCGAGATGCGGAATACGGCATTATTTCCTATTCAGAAAAAAACGAACACAAAAAACATGCGTTTTGCGTGGCTTGTACATAGGTAATAGATGAGCTTTATATTTACTCTTCTGCTGGGAAAGAGATCGAACGTCTGGCTGCCGACTTCGTTGGCACGATTGAAGTCTCAGGTCATAGAGAACGCCCGTGGTTTTTTGCGTCTTTCATGGGTTTCACGACACCAGGAACCAAGTATCAATACGATTTCAGGAAACCCAACGATGCATGGTCAGTATATAGAACGACGCAGTTCCAAGGATTGGATCTAGACGAATTCATCACAGAACAAGTCTAGATTCTCATTACATCTATTTTCAAGTTTTGATTAACCGTATCGTCTAGGTGGTATAATAGCAAAGATGGCATTGGGTGGTTCCTGGGTGTATAGCGGTCAATAATTTGGTCAGTATATTCGATCATCAGCCAACTTATCTTCCATTATATCGCAACTCGCCCACACTTGTATTCAATCATCCTCACCGAACATTTCTCTTTCGTCGCCTAAGACTCTTTTCCCCACACGTTCACTATCACACCGGCCGGCCACATCAGGTAGTATACGGTTCCCAGGTATAGAGGCCCCAAGACACAATATCTTTCAATGAGTAATATAGGCTACTGTCTTATCCGGCGACTGGCTTATCCTGAGGGTGAGATGCCGTCTACTTTGTAGGAGACGCCTGAAGCGCGCTGTTTGTGGGCTGTTTAGTACCTCATTTACGGATATGGGTTTACGGGTATTATGGCATTCATTTAGATAATCAGGAATACTTGAATCGAAAACAGAAGGGAGTCAGGAGTTGTAGAGGAATTAGAAAGAACGGGGGAGCGGACAGTGGGGCCGGGAAGTGAGCTGAGAAGACGATCCCAACTTAGTGATGTGACCTGCTTGGCTTCTCTCAGACGAATTGCAGATACTAGAGTTTGTACAATTCATATATAGCGAACTTGTGATTTCCGCTCATAGGAAGTACTTCAGAAACGGCCTATTATCTTCATTGCACACAGCCTTGGAGGGATTATTCTCAAACACGTGGGTTAATTTCTGTCATATCTGTCTGGCTGGAATTCAATGTTGACGCCTGTCAGGCTTTGATTCAAGTTCTGCGTGGATGATGCAGCCGCGCTCTGGGTGTAGGCATCATAACCATACATCAAAATCCTGGTGGCAGGCACATCCTGCGGGAAGAAATCGCGAAGCCAAAGACTGCCGTTGTCTGTTGTCCACGATGCTTCACGATGTCCATCCAACCCGTGGACGGCAACGATGCTGTAAAAGACGAGTGAGTCTCGGTGGACAATAGAATTTGATAGTTGATTACTTACTAGATTATCGGAGAAATACCTGGTGAAAGCTCCCTGATGCCGAAACCCTGAGAGCGGCTTTGTTCTTGGGGGTTGGATTGGAATGTATCACGTACTAGTCCGATTGAAGGCGATAAGGAACCGTTAGACCATAACTGCTACGGAGGGATCAGAAAAGAACCCAGAGGTTCTGGCTCTTCAGAGTATAAAATAAAGGGTCGTTTCAGACGATTAAAAGATAGGAATCATTGTTTGGAAATTTTCTCGGAGTGAGGGATGTTGGTATTCACAATGGCGGAGCTTAGAAGGGGAAACAGTGGCCTAAAGTGCGGTGGAGCCTGAGAACGGCAAGTCACCAGGCTTTTCCCGTGGCCACTTCCCACGCCTATGATTTCCCTTAACCCCGTCGTTCACCCATTGTACTCAAAGAAAGACCACAGGATTCATCAAGAATGTGTATCTTAGCACAACCACTGCCGCGCATTCCAGGTCTGACCGGATGGAGCCGTGAAGTCTCGCGGTACGCCCAATCTTTCATTGCAGTTGAACACTACACGTTTCTTTTTAACGTATTACAATTTCCTTTACGTGACGCTCGGAAGAACAACGTGTTCCCTTTAACAAAATGCGTACGTTATATTAGCAGATATTGTGGAACTTAATGATCAGCTACTGTTGGCAGCGAGCCAGTAATCTTTGCAAGTGATTGCCACCAAGTTCCACCTTACAAAATCATTGTTACTTTCGTCTCGTCTTGCTACCTGTCACCCATAGCCGTCAGTTATTCACCGTGCTCTGCTGTGATCTCAATGTGGAGTGGTGTGCCTATACAACTTGAGGACCAGTGGCAGAGAGGCCGATATTCTCAGAACGGACCAATACGCAATTGGATTGCTCAATCTCCCAAGCTTCCACAACCGTCTTTTTTCAAACGCAATGAATTTGTACCTAGATATTAACCGTATCTGCTGAGGATCTAGTTATTCTTCGGAGTTTGGTGTAAATCCTGTATCACATGAACACCAAGTCGGCGCCTGATTTGCGGAATATGGATTGTTGTGTTCCGCTCTGCGGTTTGAAGCCAGCTGTTTCTATTTGATCTTGGAGCAGCTTGATGAGTCAAGGTCGGGCCAGCTAGGTCCACTCAGTTCTGTTCACACTGCAAGCAGAAACAGTGTAAATACTTTGTTTGTGTTTGTTCACATCATAATATTGACACGAGCATGACCCTCTGTACTCAAGCTAACGAGCTTAGACATCCCGCGTCAGCATTCGCTCAGCACATCAGCGTTTGGCCTTTGTAAAAAATTGATTATT
Organism: Hysterangium stoloniferum; assembly: GCA_015178975.1. Classification (NCBI taxonomy): domain Eukaryota; kingdom Fungi; phylum Basidiomycota; class Agaricomycetes; order Hysterangiales; family Hysterangiaceae; genus Hysterangium; species Hysterangium stoloniferum. Next base: position 69,815 of record WHVD01000127.1, read on the forward strand.
TTGAGGTTCACACTACCCGAAACATACATCATTGCATATTACCTCAGCAACTACTTTCTTTTTAGAAGGTCGGAACTACACCACACCACATCAACAAACACGCCACATACATACCATGCAGCACACTGCTCGTCGTCTTGAACAGTGGGTCCGACCACCATCCCCAAACTTATTCGTTATACTTCATTCCTTGGTTAATCTCCCCTTCCGCGGACCCTGTGAATGGTCTCGCTCCTCGCCTCCTCGGCCCACACCCCAGTCTTTCGGTCGAAGTTCTTTCTATTTTTACTTTTTTTCACTAAGACCCACCCCTTTCTTTGCTCATATCGTATCCTATCCGGATGGGTTCTGTCCTAGAGATGCAGGGAATTTTGACCGCAGGGGCCAGCGGCGGGATCCCTCCATCGCATCAGAATAAACATTCCATGGTCCCAAGAACTAAATGGACGATAGTTTCCATGGCCACTCAAGTTTTCGGTGCACCTAGCGCCTCGAGAACCTCAAGGTATAACACTCTCGGTTTCAAACTCAGGGGACATTTTATGTGATTGGGTGGGGTCACACCCTTAGTGTTATCCACAATGACATCGACTACATCTCACATAACATTACAGGCTCGACATCATTTCCAAAAATTTCAATCGCGCTGGTGAAAAAACGTGCCCAGTCAGTGCACTCGTGTGAAAGGCGTGGCTGGAGTTTGCTTTCGATGAACTGTGGAGGGTTATTGACGAGCCAGTTCCATTGTTCAAATTGCTTGGCCCAATGCATGCGGCGAATACGGACTCAGTGTATAGTGTCCGTGATTAGGTTTTATTCTTGAATTGTCCTGACTTGATGATTCTCGATTTCTTTGGATTTCTTTTGGTGAATATTAGTGGAAGTACGCCGCAGTCATCCCACCCTCCACTTGGATCCGATTCGCCTACTACGCGTGTCGGATAAGAGGCTTTGAATACAACAAAGATGGTACCGATAGAAGATTGATTGATTAAGGTAAATCAGGGGAAAGTATCAACGAAAGCTGGCTTCGAAGACTTTAAAGTGGTCGTCTGTCGCCTCTAATACTTGCAGGTTTTCTGGCCTAAATGTTGAAGACATCGATGTGAAACCGAGACGTGCGTGATGCATGACCAGTGAACTAGTGACCACTGGCGGTGGCGGCACTATCAGGCCATATTGTTCACTTTTATTCTATTCACTATATTTTACCATATTTTTTATTTAATTCAGCATTTTATATTATATATGGAGGTTCCCGATAGGCTTGTTGTTCTCAAAACTTTCACATTTTTTTAGAAGCTTTTGACATTTAAATAGAGCGTGAGAATTATCAAACAAATGTTTGTCACAAGTTCTGTTCTCGGCACCCGGCGGAGTTTGCGCAGCCCACAATGCCATCAACGACACCTCACAGAGTACATAACATACCTGATATCACCTCCATTGTTTTCAAATGCCTTAATGTAGAAACATTTATGAATCACGCACTAGTATGCAAGGCGTGGCTGGAGCCCGCTCTTGATGAAATGTGGTGGTATATTAACCAACCAGTTAATTTGTTTAAATTGCTCGGTCCAATGCATATGACCAGTCAAGACTCTGTGTATACTGTCTGCGCATGCTTTTATTCTATAAATTAGAGGCTAATATTGACGTATCCGTTCTTGTTGAAATAGCTCGAGCACGACCTAAACTCATTCTACTTCCCAACATCTGGCATGGTGCAGCATCCACTTTGGCCATGCGACGTTATTCATGCAATCTGAATTGTAGAATTTAGAAATTTCTATCAAGGGAGATTTGATGGATGAGCACGCATTCAAAGAAGCCGGCACATTTCTATACGAATGTTCGTCAAGGCTACCTCGGCTCACTTCGTTATTGATATCTGCCTCGTTCTCAGTCGCACATATACAAACTCCATTATTAGACTTGTTGCGTAGTTTGAGACGATTGGAGGAGCTAGGCCTCCCTCGGTATTGGATTACGACCTCTGTGCTGGCCACTGTCGCGGCTTTGCCGTGCCTCCAAGCGATACGCTCGGACATTGACGGTAAATGCAAAGGAGATATGAAAGATGTCGAGATTATCGATGACTTTTCGCCGCAGGAAGGATCATTCCCTGTGTTTTATATCCTCATATTCGACATCAGCTTCACTTGTGCAACAAAGCTCTTCCAAAACACGACCTTTCCTGCCCGATTGACCCGTCTCTGGATCAATACCATAGATTTCGTCGTCCCCAGCACTCTACATAATTTCTTACAGCTTTGTGCCGCAGGTTATCCTGCACTTATCGCTCTTGGTTTTGACCTCTTCCCGAATGATCCCGATTCATTTATTCCCTCGGGTGAAATCACTTTGGAAACCCTGAAGCCTCTTTATCCCGTCCAACCATCGAAGAATTCCATTTAATACACTCAGAGCTTTGTTTCACAGACAGCGATTTGGAAGAAATTGCGCAGCGATGGCCTTATTTAGTAGAACTGCACTTGGCTCCCGACCCATACATCGATTCTCCCCCTCGACTAACGCTCTCCGCTCTTGTATCGTTGGCTAGACACTGTCCTGGGCTGGACCACATAGGCCTCTACCTCGATCCCGCCGCTCCATCTCCGTACAGCGACCCACTCTCATTGCCAAGCATTTCCATACCCTCCCTCCCTAATATTCATTGTATCGATTTTGGTACCTCTCCAATATCAAAGGAGGTTTCAAAACCCGTGGCACTCTTCCTCAGCCACTATGCAGTACATCATGCCTTATTCGCGGCTCAAAGCAGCTTTCGCTCGATCTCTGCATCGTGAGTGGCCCGAGGGCCTCCTGGCACATCGATGATGAGAGATGGAGTCGGATAGTGGATTATCGTAAGCTTTGGATGGCGGTTGAAAATGACCTCCCTTTCTTAGTTGCCTCGAGGGCGGCGGAAAGTAAAAGGGGGACGGCGTTGCGACGGAAGCTCAATACTAAAGTCAAGAAACAAAAGTGAGACAATATATCGACATTTAAGCGGTGATGTGCGGACACGATGCGATTGGTTTATCCACTTTTCATTCTCCCACAATAACCACAACATACAGGGTGGTTTTTTCAGAATAGTCAGAATATCCGTACTAGTACGGTACGCCGTGCCTCTAATGACCTCGGCCCATATGTTTCCATTTAGTCTATTAAAACAACTTCACGATTAACCCATCGGAGACTCCATGTGTGGTTAGAACCCCGCGTGAACAATATAAGAATCGGTGCCCTCAACTACCAGCTTTTATCGTTGACTAGCAAAGATGATGATATACAAAGCAAGTTGGGAGGAATTCAGAGCAAAAATATCACCGAAACTTTACCTGCTAATATTTTGAGCTGCGGTACATTCCCGACCTGAATATGGGCCACTTCATCAGTTGTTTGAGGAAAGAAAATTTTACACAGACCCACCGGACAGATATCTAGACCTCATAGACCACGCAGGCATGGGTCCTAACACCCGGATGATGCATGACACAGGCCAAATGGGTTTGGGTTCAGACCCCATGCATGATGTGTGACTGAACATGTAATTGTAATAGTCTAAAGTAAGGCGTCTGGCTGTTAAATGGGGGAGGCGAAAGGGAGCTGACTTTTTAGGTTGGAAGGTGGTGTGCATTGTACCATTTACACATAATAGAGAGTATTTGCAACTAATGGGTTGCTATAAGACTGTACTGTGTTCATGTGAGGATGCAAAGTAGATAGAACGTAGTCACTGAGTAACATGCAGATTAGTTGGAAAAATGATGAGAAAAACTTCGATGGGGCGCTTTCAGGCAGTGTTCATACACTTTTATGTGATAATAGAGTTTATATACAACCAATATGTATTAGCAAAACTGATTGGTTCCTGATAATAATATAAGGCACATAATTTAGTTTTGTTACTATGATATATTCTAATTGAGGAATACATAGGTCAAGGAGAGAACCTTAAACTGTCAAGGCTGGGAATGAACAAGGTGGGGGAATAAAAATGAGGAGTTGGGTATTATAATTAGGTGTTAAGATCTAAGTTCTCGGGTGGCATTGATATCACTACCACTTCCGCTAACAATATATCGCTATAATACGAAAAAGGTTGGGCCAAGAACAATTGAATTAATATGATGAGACAATGTCGTCCATCCCAATTGTAGTTGTAGAATGATCGGTTGTATTATTTCCATTTCACCTTGAATCAATGAAAACGCGAAATTCAAGCCGAATGTGAGGCTGGGTTATTCTCGCGTAACCATGCAAGGGTGCTGCACTTATTGTCTTATGGAGGTCGTATTGACGCTTATTGCAAGGCGAACAGACGTGCATTCCTTCTGACGAGGTCAATACACTTTTCTTCTGGCTTTTTCTCAGTGTCTCAACACACTTTAGAGGAAATTAAATCGACCTACCATGTGATTGCGGATCCACAAGTTTATTCTTTTAAATGACCTTATTATCAATGTCTCATTCATATATTGCACAAGTTTATTCTTTTGACTGACTTTATTATCAATGTCTCATTCATATATTGTCGGTTTCCTTATAACCTACAATATGATCCAACGTACCCCATTCGATTTCCACTTTGTGTTGACTGACCAAAATGCAAACACCTGATAGAAAGTGAGTAGTACTGGACTTGTCAGGCGGCCACAGGGCTAGGACAGCTATACAGAGACTCTGATTCTCGCTGGGCAGAGCAACATGATGCCTCCTGTTGTTCTGCTTCGCTAGCATCGCTGTGAATCATGCCCCCGTTATACCTTTTCTATGCCAGTGCCTGGCTGACAAGTTCAGTCGTACTCTATCTTTACCACATATTTTCATTTCAGTGGACTAGCAATATATCGCCACCCATTGTTCTGGATGGCCGATCTACCCTATTTAGCGCGGCCACAACCCTCTGCAATTTCATCCTCTGCCATTATACCAGTTCCCAAACGCATCGCGATCATATATCTTATTATAAGACATTCTGTCATGGACACCGCAAGCGGTCATATCTTTTCATCTACGTGGAATCTCCTTCTCAGCTAAACTCTTCTTCAAACAATAGGCGAGTTTTCTTCAAGCCACGATGATTCAGCTGAGTCGTGAGGTGCCTGTGAAGTATGTACGGGTTCTGGAAGGTGCTACATTTCCAAGAACGATGGGAAACTCAAGAGAATATGACGTTTTTGTGGGCCTTCACCTGGAGATGTGCGCCATTGCTGCAAAGTGGTCTCGGGAGGCAGGAGCATTAGAAAACCACCCTTGATGTGGGTCGTGGTTGTCAATTTTACGAGGGCAATTGGCAGTGAGTTACAATTGACTACTCTTCATTTATTTTTTCCCTCTCTTAGAGCAAGCACACTTAGTAGTCGTTCAGAGTCATCAAAGAGTGCAGTGTGTGGCACCCTCAAATACCTTTAAGATGTTCATGGGGTTGGAGGCGGACAATCAAGAAGGGAGCGCATCACAACACAAGCTACACTCCCTGATGACTCTGAACGACGACTAAGGGTAGTCTAAGAGGGGTTTAGAGTAAAGATAATGAAGACTATTCAATGTCAACTCGCTGCCAATCACCCCTGTAAATTTGACAGTCACGCGCACCAAAAAGAATCTTCCCACAAGAACGTCCTTGAGCAACAATAAATGGCCTGGGTTTCTTCCGCCCTCGATTTTTGGCCATGAGCGCGCAGCGATGCAAGATGTTGTAGGGTGCTGGTGATATGTCATGTGAGATCATCTTTGCGCGTGAATGTGATATTGCAAAGCAAACAGGGTGCTGTTTTACAGAGGAGACGGTCATAGCTGTGTTTCGGCTTGTTCGACCGCCCGAAGCAGATGCGGCCGTTTGGTGTTTTGGCTTCTTACTGCGACGAACACGCCAGATTAACACCCTGGTTGGCTCCTCCTCATCGTCGCTCTCCACGTGCTTAGACTTCCAACCGACCAGTCTTGCAAGCTCATTATCATTATTGAAAGCCTCCATCTACACCTCCAACAAAACCCGCGGGGGTAGTGGTTCGCCCCTTGGTGTCAATCACAATGACCTGGAGCTCATTGATGGAGTTGTCATGGTCTTGACCACCCGTGCAGGTCTTTTGTTGAAGGTGCAGATGTAGGTTTCCAAAGATGATAATGAGCCTGCAAGGCTGATCAGTCGGAAGTCTAAACGCATGGAGACTGACAATGAGGAAGAGCCGACCAAGGAGTCGATCCCAGTAAGAAGCCAAAACACCAAACGGCGACACGTCGAACAGGCTGGAACACCGCCTCCTCCGTGGGACAGCATGCATGTTTGCCTTGCAATATAACATTCAAACGCAAAGACGATCTCAAACAGCATAACACCTCCAAAGCCGTTGTCACAACCATGGTCAATGATATCCAGCAGGGCAACTACAAACGGTCGGTCAGGATAATCTGCCAGGAAAAAGGCCCATGCATCTCGGTTGAGGGTAGAAGATACACGGGGCAGAGTGGTGGCCCCACCTGGGCATACATTGATACGGGGACCAGAGTTGGGGGAGGTGGGGGATTCCCGTGAGGGGGGAAGAGATGAGCATGGGGAAGCAGGAAGTCACCATCAGCAGGGGACGATTATAGAAGAGCTGCTGCCCGTGTGGGTCTTTTGTTGAAGGTGCAGATGGAGGTTTTAAACGACGATAATGAGCCTGCGAGACTGGTCGGTCAGAAGTCTAAGAGCGTGGAGACCGACGATGAGAAGGAGCCGACCAACAAGCCGATCCGGGGTGTGGGTCTTGAATAATCCTCTGAAGGTATATGTTCCTTAAACCCCTGTTATAACATCGTTAATCATTGTTGAGAGCAATCAGAGACTGTAGCTTGTGTGATACTGTAAGCCTGGTGGCTTACGACATACTGATTACGTTATCACAGACGCGCATAGTAGTTTTTTCATATCGTTTTACTTACCGTCATCATCGTGTATCGTACTCGCCGTTCTCGAGGAATACAGTTTGGTCCTATCAATGTCTGGACCGATGCCAATGTAAGGCTGCATTAGACAGCAGCCTTTCAGATACCCTCACTTAGAAGCGGACGATCAAGAGGCACTGCGGCCTCTTGTCCAGCAGCTGCCCACGCGGGTCTTTTGTTGAAGGTGAAGATGGAGGTTATCAACGACAATAATAAGCCTGTCATATTGGTTGATTGGAAGTCTAAGTGTGTGGAGACTGACGATGAGGAGGAATCGACCAAAGAGTCGATCCAGTGTGTTTGTCGCAGTAAGAAGCCAAAACACCAAACAGCCGCACCTGCAGGCGAAAAAAACGGGAACAAGAGTACGTCCACCTTATCTCAATGGAGCACGCCTGCTCGCCTTGCACTATGGCATTCAAGCACCAAGAACGATCTCGTGCGCCATAACATTACAAATGCAAAATACTTTGGATGGCCGCCCGAGAATGATCCAGATTCGTATCCTGCCCGAATATCGTCCTATCACCATTGTAGCTGTAGTGTATTTAGTTGTATCACTTTGATTTTACCTTTCAATTGTATCTTGATTGCGTTATAATATTAATTCCATTTATTCTTTGTGCAAATTTCTTTGGCCCAGATTGATCTCTGATCCGATTCCCGAAAAGCGTTTATCTTCTGCCATACAACATGGAGGTAAGGATAGCATTCTCTGTCTTGTCATGCCAAATAAGTAATCCCTAAATTCGCACCCAACGACGTAGTTCCATTGCCCCTGTACATCGTTATGTTATGTAATGGATGAGCAGAATGAAATGACCATTACAAGCAGCATGCGTGACTCATGGCCTCGTCTACAACACGTCTGGGACTACTGTGACGTTACTATGTCGCGCACTAAATAGTCGCAGCGGCACTCTGCTCGTTGAAAATAAATCACACTAAACCCATTTTATTGGTTTTATACATCTACTGATATATTTAGGGCGAAAGTATTTATGTAGCACGTCGTGTTAAGTTTTCGTGGTGCTGTTCCTAGACCGTATAACTTTCCGTTTGTCTGAGTGAGGTGACAGTACTCGTTGATAAGGACTAAACAAATACAAATAGACCTTATATAACCCAAAATACGCGGTGAATTCCCAACCGCAGCGACCCAAGCCCTAATGCTCGTGATCCCTCGCTAACCCAAATCCCAGAAAAGTTAACACGTCAGACTCCATTATGCCATTAATCTATGGCTTGGGGTTAACACTCAATATATGCAGATGCAGAATCACTGGCGGTAACAGTTATTTATTCAGTGGTTGTACTGTTCACGTTACTATAAAAGTTTCCCGATGGCGGGAGTTCGGTAGCTTGTGAAGGGAAGAGCTGCTCGGACGATTTGCTATTTCATGTTCATATGTGGCGGTATTTGCATGCTTAGGTCTTCCAGCTGCTTCAGCTGCTGTCTGCACAGGTCCTTTGTTGAAGGTGCAGATGGAGGTTGTCAATGACGATGATGAGCCTCCAAAACTGGGATCCGGGGTGTCCGTCGCAGTAACAAGCCAAAACACTAATGGCCACACCTGCTGCGGGTAGTTAAACAAACGAGAACACGGCTGCATCCACCTCCCCCATAGGACAGTACACATGTTTGCCTTGCACTATGACACTTATGCACAAACACAATCTCAAACGGCATAGCACCAAAACCCAACAAAATCTTGCATCACTGCGCGCTCATGAGCCAAAATCGTTTCAGGATAGAATTTTGGCCATTCATTGTTCTTGCTCAAGAACATACTTCCAGGAAGCATCAGTCAAAATATGCATGTTGTTGCCAAACCTGAAATGTCACTCAGGAGGGTATCTCATTCATGTATTATAGGTGGGCACCTCATTTTCTATTATGCAGATTATAGCCTTATTCTTCTCGCTGTTCTGCAATAGATCAAACATTGTCGCCACATGCATATTGTAGCTGTAGTATTTTTTAGAAGCTGTATCATTTCATTTTACCTTTGTATCTATGTCAGGTCATCATATTAATCTAAGTTGTTTTTGGGAAAACTCATTTGGCATTATGGCGTCATATAGTCAAAGTTCATGGAAGTGCTCCTGACATCAATTCCACTTGCATACACCCAATGTGGAATCTTGGGCTGCGACCTTTGTGTCACCCAGATGAAACCGGAAAGTACCATACATGAATCACGGGTCTGGGGTGCTTGAGCCACATTTTTGATGGCTCCACGTTATTCTTCTCAATCACCTGATTTAATCGTCTCGGATGAAGAGTACAAATAGCGAGCTGAGCATCACACAGCCATTCAATGAATAAATGACAAATGGTCCTCTGTCGCCTCTTTTTCTATTGATGCAATTATCCGGTTATAGAGATGTACATCCCCTCTTCGAGTAGAAGCAGCATACAATGTTTATACTTATGATATTCTGGCAACTTGCAGGACAAACACGCCCAGACACTCCAGCAGGCACGGTCATGTGATACCACCAGGCTATAAACAACTTGTGGTTTACTTATTTTATTTGGCAATATACCAGTCACCAAAGAACTGGAATGAATTTATAACCGAAAAGGCCCTTCTGTCCGTTTTGGGGCAACTTCTGGGACAATCAGTCGCAAGTTACCACCGACGCGTACCAAGCAAGCTCACAACAACACGTGACTGGATATGTAATTGTAATGGTCTAAGGGAAGGCGTCTGGCTGTAAAATGGGGGGCGACAGGGAGCTGGTTTTTTAGATTGAAAGGTGGTGTGCATTACACCATTTACACAAAATAGGTTGGTATAAGGCTGTACTGTTTTCAGGTGAGTATACAAAGTAGATAGAAGTGGTTGGTGTACACTCGGCTTTACAGAATGTGGTCACTGAGTAATATGCAGATTAGTTGGAACAATGATGAGAAAAACTGCAATGGGGCACTTTCAGGCAGCATTCATAAACTTTTCATGCCATAATAGAGTTTATTTGTAACCAATATCTGTGGGCAACACTGATTGGTCCTGATTATTATATAAGGCACATGATTAGTTTTATTAAAACGATATATTCTAATTGAGGAATACTTAGATAGGTCAAAGAGAGGATCTCAAATTGTCAAGGCTGGGAATGAACAAGGTGGGTGTAAGGGCTACCTCTGTCAGGGCCCATGGTACTCACTGTTGGAAACCACTAAGGCAATGTTAGCTTAGTGGTTTCCAACATAAAGTACACTCCGACCCGAAGGTCAGTAGTAACTCCCCTATGACCTGTTTAAGGCCAGTAGCCAACATTGTGTGTGGGCCAACTAGATATCAAGTAATTTTTATGATTCCTCTTAATGCCAAATACAAGTTATTTTGCCACTTATTTGGACTTCAAACTATTGGTATGGGTGGGGATTGAACTCATGACCAAATAAGGTCTTAGAGTATCAGAGTTTACTTTATGTTGGAAACCACTAAGCCAATGTTGGCTTAGTGGTTTCCAACACTCACACAAGGCTAGCAGAGGGGTATCCAAAGTCTATTAGGTAGTTAATATATACAAGATAGAAAACTACTGGGATATCTGAAGAGAAAAAGATAAGGGAGACATCTCTGCTAGGTGCTCTGAAACATGGGGTGGTGTGATGTATTAGTCTTATTTTAATACTATTTTCCAAAAAAGGAGTCCAATGCTCTATCAAAATGTGCAAATACTCAATTCACTGCAAGGTAAAATAATTTAAGTATTTGATATTAATCAGTGGCAGCCTAAATAGACGTAGAACCCCTGAAGTCAAGAGTTTACTTGAATATATGCACCCTACTTCGCAAAGAAGGTTTTGAGAGCTGCTTGTGCAAGCTTGTTCTTTTTCTGTAAAAACACTACTAAAATATGAATAACAATTCACTGATTCCGAAACTAGATTCAACTTCGATTCTAGCTAGTTTATATATATTTTATACTATTTATCAAACAGTAAAAATATTTATAAACAGGTCAAAAGATTAGATATAGAATAAAACACTATTTGGCTAATATATGCTCTATTTATACTAACCTACAGGGTCTACTGTGATACTAACTTATCAGGAGCTTAATGTAGTCTTAAGGATTCTGCAAGAATATTCTCAGTATTTATTTATGCCAAAAACCGGGTAGAAATTAGAATATATGTATTCCTAATCTCAATATAACCTACTATATTTACTACTTAAATTGATAACCAACTACTCAACTAGAGGTGGATTAGTAATAAAGGATAGCCAGCTACTCAACTAAGAGGTGGCAAAAAGGGAACAGTTGATATGTTTATTTATTTATTTATTGATTGATAACCAACAGCTCAACTAGAGGTGGTTAAGGGATTCTGGGTTAGCTTAGGTCAGCAGCTCAACTAGAGGTGACTAAGTGTATGTATGTATTTGTCCAACAGCCCAATTAGGGGTGGAATATAACTGCTTGCTGCAGTGGCACACTGATGTGGCTGATAAATGGGTTAAAATAAGTTATATTTCAGTGGTGGAGCAGAGCTCCTTATATACAGTAAAATCTGAGACATGGGAGAATGTTCTAGCTACTTGTTTTACCTATTTTTAGCTATTTTACCTGGAATCTGCTGGAATATTCCAGGAGTTTCTACTACTTTCCATTGTAGCATATATGCTGATGTAATATTCTCGCGCGTCGCGAAGTTGCTGATTTCGTGCGCGCGCTGATTACATAATTTTCCCGCGCGTGTCACATATGTGTGACGTTATTATTATTCAGCTCGCGTTTGTGACAAGTCGTCGCATTTTGTGACGACAGTCACTTGTTGTGACGCCGGTCACCTGTTGTGACGCATGTCACCTGTTGTGACGAATGTCACCTGTTGTAACGAATGTCACATATTGTGACGAATTTTCCCGCGCGTTGCGCAATAAGCGCCAGATGGCCGACTTAGAAGATATTTAGATAAAAAGAATAAACAGTAGAAATTCGATAACTCTCCCAAAATAAATGATAAAAATATGAAATAAATTGTAAAAATCAACTTAATTTCATGAGACTATTGTACAATAATTTTGTCGCAATATAAGTACATTTAAACGTGTTTTTATCAATTTGTTTAGGGGGAGATTGGTTAAAAATTGGAAAAACCTATAAATACATAACAGGTGGCTAAAAATAGAATGACAGCTTACCCCAAACATACACTAACTATATACACTACTTTAGAATATTCCTAGTGTTGGATATGGTTGGTTTGACAGCCTAGACTCAGCTTTAGAGCAGTGCAAATGTGTGACTGTCTCTCACAGTTTCTGTGTATATGGAATGTTAATGGCCATATAGAGTTGACTTCACTACTGAGTACCTAAAGGGTTGGTAGCTCAGTGGTAGAGCATCCAGTCTAGATTACAGATGGTCCCAGGTTCAATTCCTGGCCAGTCCAATATTTTCCAATACCTAGAGGGTGGAATAGCTCTCTAAAAAACATGAGAAAATTACAGGAGACAATATAAAATAACCTCTAAGGGTTGGCCAGTATAGACATGATATAAACTAGAGTGAAGAAATAGAATGTCCCCTTACATCACCCCCTCCTCTAAGGCCTGTTGCCTTGACATGCCCAATGCAGTGAATATTTCAACAAAATAGTAAGGCCTCAAATTGCACTGCCTTACTACAATGTGGGGCCCCTGGGGTTTCCTGATAAAACTTGGCAATCAGATCTGGGGCATTGACATCCTTCTCTGAGACCCATTTATTATGCTCATATCCATAGTTGATCAGGAATTGGAGTCAATTCTGAAATCACCTACTATTGAGGATCTTCTCAACATGATATTCCTCTTCACCTTCCACCAGTATTGGCTTTGGTGCAGGTGGATGGGGGATGGCACCCTGGGAATGGGTCTTCTGATGCTGTGGTCAATTTAACCACATTAAACACTGGGTGAAGATGATGCAAGGAATTGGGGAGTCTTAGACAATAGGCATTGTGACCCACTGTGGCCTGTATGGTAAAGGGGCCCAAATTGCAGTGAGAGAGTTTGACTAATGGCCTAGTGGTTCTGTGTTAAGTGCCATGTCAGGAACCTATTCCAAGACTAATGGAAATGACTGGGAACTCAGGAACTTCCAGATAGGGTCAGGATGTTGGCTTCAGCTTATGTGCTGCACCCCTATGCAAACACTTGGAATGACCTTAATTTCAGGGACAGGATTTACATTGGAAGATTATGGATATTCAGAGTTCTGAAGAGTTCCAAATATTGAGCATACAGAAAGAAGGAAGGAATAAGAAACTAAGTCGATATCAGATTTAAGGTAAAGTACAAATTCATGGAAACTAATGTAAGTTCCCTCATTATTGTACTACAAACTAAGATCACAATAAGGCAGATTAGGAAAGTATTTCTGAAATGGGAATACAACAACCAAATGAATGAATACTTGTTAGAAGTTACCAAATGTGGAACAAGGATTGGGATCAGAAGTATGGGAACTGGAAATGTTCCATGGATGGAAGTTGGGTCAGAAGTTATGGATAATATTGGAAGATTGAAGTATCTGGGAATGGATCATAACAGTACCCCCCTGTTAGGCTGAACTCTCATAGAGGCAATTATGTACTGAGCATTGAACTGTCAGTCATCCATTATGTGTCATGAAAAAATGCATGTTTGGCAGTGGAGAGTTTCAGCTGCTGAAAGTTGTGGTTAAAGAAAGAAAAATTGTTAATTGAATATTGGAGTATAAAAACTTCCAAATATTCAATTAACAATTTTTCTTTCTTTAACCACAACTTGTATGTTCATTCATTGACCTTTATTTACCACCACTCCAGAAAATTCAAAAGCTGAAATTGCCAAAACTGCTGAAATGTCAAAAGTCAAGGAACTTCAATGCAAATGAACAGAAGATGGAGGAGGTAAGGCAGCAACAAGAGGAGGAGGAGAAGGCTTTGATGTGTGAGTTGAAGGAGGCAGAAGAAGCAGAAAAGTATGAGTTGGAGTGGATTAAGGTGGAGAAAGAGAAGGAGGAACAGAGATGGGAATGCTTTCAGAGAATAGTGGAGGATCAGAGGTTGTGGGATAAAGTGGAGAAAAAACAGGAGGATGCCAAGGTGGAAGAGCAGAGGTTAAAAGAGAAGTGGGATGGAAAGGTGAGTGAACCAGAAAGTGTTCCATGTGTCTCCAGTAATGGAAAGCAACAGCAGAAAGCTAATGAACTAGATGAAGAGGAAGAGGCTGGGCCTTCAAGTCCAAAGGTAAGTGGTTTTGAAAAGTTCCAGAATATGGCTAATATCCAAAACAGAAACAAAAGACCAGGGCTCTGGAACATATGGAAACTGCCCATGAAGTTCCCTGTCAGTGATGGAGATCCAGGGCATTACTGGTTGGAGGCAGAAGGTAAAATGAGGCAGAACTTATTTCCTGTGTGCTGTTGTGAGAGGTATGGCGAAATATGCTCGGGAAATATAGTCTGGATAAGCCCATATTATATTCCCATTATTATTTCTTCTTTCTCTCTATTCTATTATACACTTACAGTAGGCAACAAAACCCTTACAATGTTTTGCACTTTTTGAAAGACATGGCTATTCCTCCAGAAATAAATTCTGTAAATTGCTGAAAATATTATGTAATATAATTCAACATCATACCTTCCAGAAATGCACAGCCACAAGGCACCATGTCCTTATTTGGTAAGTCCACATCACACACAAACCAATAGCTCATTGTAAGGGTTTTGTTGCTCACTATTTTGAGACTATTATTACAAGAAATTAGTATTCAGTATGGCCCCCCTTTGCTCTAATCACTGCTGCAAGTCTTCTAGGCATACTCTCAATAAGCTTCTGACACTCCTCCTTTGGAATCTCTTCCCACATCTTCTGCACCCTCTCCCACAGTTCATGTTCATGAACACTATTTGCAGGCTGTTCATACTCCCCCAGCTTCATTTTGACATGATTCCACAGATGTTCAATAGGATTCATGTCAGGAGATTGTGCAGGCCACTTGAGGACTGTAACATCATGGTCAGTGAACCATTTCTGGGCCTTTTTGCCGGTGTGTTTGGGGTCATTGTCTTGTTGAAACACAATGTCAGCCACTGTTTTGTTGAAATATTTAAGGGTTTGCTGGAGTTCATCATCCAGGATCTCCACATAAAGCTCAGGATCCATCCTCCCATCAATTTTGGTTGCAAACCCAACCCCATCCCAGCCCATGCATCCCCACATCATCAGGTTTCCTCCTCTAAACTTGACTGTTCCCTCTACTAACCTATCATTTAACCCCTCACCCACATTTCCTTCCATCTGATCCCAGCCTATTAATCTTAGTCTCATCAGACCATATGACCCTCTTCCAGTCCTCCAGGGTCCATTCCAAATGCCTTTCTGCAAACTCCAATCGAGATTTCCGATGATGAGGTTTGAGAAGTGGCCTTTTTCTCTTTACCACAGCCCTCATGCCTATGGTTTTGAGGTGGTGACACACTGTTTGTGAAGTAATAGGAGTGTTGATGATGTCTATAAGTTTCTTGGTTGCCTGTGTGGCATTATCAACCTTCCCCATGCAAATTATTCTTCTAGCATAGGCAATATGGGCTGTGGTAAGCTTTATAGGATGGCCACCAGAGCATTTGGGGAGGTCAGGGTGATGCTCAGAGTGAATATGACTGATGGTGGCACTGCTGAGATGAGTTTGGTAACATATTTGAGCTCCAGAAATGTCAGAGTCAAGTAGAGTAAGAACATGTTGGATTTGGCTGGAGGAGAGCTTTATCATTGTGAGTAGGGTGATTGTGGGATTCCAACTGGTTGCTTTCATCTTATATACATTGAGGAGGAGTGATCACATGACTTTGTTGAACTTTATAAACAAAGTCATGTGACTAGGACCCATCTTGAACTTTAAAAATGTGTGCAACAAAACCCTTACAATGAGCTATTGGGTTGTGTGTGATGTGGACTTACCAAATAAGGATGTGGTGCCTTGTGTGCATTTCTGGAAGGTATGATGTTGAAGTATATTACATAATATTTCCGGCATTTTACAGAATTTATTTCTGGAGGAATAGCCATGTCTTTCAAAAAGTACAAAACATTGTAAGGGTTTTGTTGCCTATTGTATATTAGTTCGACGACCTATGTATGTGGTACATCGACTCTTGTGGGCGCACACACCCAGTTAGTGTCCCGTAAGTTGTGATTGGGGTATCGTCTCAACCATTATATATGGGCTTCAACCATCCATGCAATTCGAGTTTCGAACTGTACCAGTCGAAACTCCATCTATATATCAACCCGCGCGGACTACATCCACGCTACTCAACCATTCGACTCTCTCGTTACTCTTTTTTACACTTGAGCAGTCACTCGGAATCGCACTTAACAGTCAATTCCCTTTATTCATTTTAGCTCTCTACCTTACTTTATATAGCTACTTCACTCAATCGTATTGAACTAAGTAGTCAATACCTGTCCGGCCTGTATTAGACTTAGACAGTCAGTACATCTACATACGTATCGTACCTAAACGGTCGATATTCTTCGTATATAGAATGGTTAGAACTTCCACCATTCTTCACAGCTGTGAACAAGATTGTGTGCACTCTTTCTGTGAAGCAGACTCCAAAAGGTGAAAAGGCTCAGAAGGTCAAAAAGGTGGGAAAAATGGAGAAGGTGAAAAAATGGCAATTGTGGAAACTTCAGGAACAACCAAGCCTATGGAAACTGCAGTGCTGAGTATAGTATTAGGCTCTTCAGAGATACTGTCAACACAATGGTATTTATCAGACTGGAGTTGATGAAGGTTTGGGAGACTTTGGAACACTATGTTAAGTGCCATGTCAGAACTTATTCCAGAACTATCAGAAAGTCACCGGGAATTCGGAAACTATCAGATAGGGTCAGGACATTGCCTTCAGCTTATGTTGGTTATCAATTAAAGTAATAAATATTTTAGGTTATATTGAGATTAGGTGTGAAGAGTGGTATAAGTTCTGACTGTTCTATATACGAAGAAATGAGTAGAATGGGAAGATGGATGATTTGAGTGGAGGCCTCGACTGCTATAGTTCGAGGCCTGAAGTGTTAGATAGCTCAGATAATGCTACCTATGTGGTAGCTGACACATTACCCTGATCACCACTCACTGTAGACCTAGTTTATGTCTTACAAGTGGTGGTGCTTGGGTAAAAGTGTGTCTGAGTTTCATTTGGTGCCGAGTGCACCCACAAGTATACACAATGCTTTGAACTAATGAAATGATGCAATATTCGAAGAATATAAAAGATAGAAAAATATGAATAGAATGTGTAAAATATAAATAAAATAAAAGGAGTGTTTTACCACAATGAAACTGTGGTAAAAGCATACTCCTCACATTAGGTGTCACAAATCAATTATTCTTCAATAAAGTCGAATAATATTCTACTGATTGAACTTGAAAGCCTCGTTCAATGAAGTATATATTCACCCTGTCGATGAAGTACATAAGAGGCTATTACCAGTCATGAGAACTCACGGAAGTATTTGTTGAAGAAGTTATGACAAGTTAGATTACTAGTATCACTAATTTACAGATATTTCGACTGACTTCCCTTGTTCCTTTCATAGCCCTTTTATGCTTTTCTTCATGTTGTTATGACTATATTATGAACTAATAATGAAATCATTCATGATGTCGAAATGAGACATGTCGAAAGAGATTCAATGTTGTCGAATAATGTTCAGGTTTATCAAGTTGAATTCAATGAATCGAAGGGTTGTCGAATATTACCTTTGATTGTTTGCGACAATGTTGTGACTTGTGATGGTTGTGACATTAGGAATACATATATTCTAGAGTGACTCAAAAAACCCTTCCAATGTTTGGTACTTCAGATGTATATCCTTGATACCTCAGAGGATAAAAATGCAGAAATATCAAAAGTATTTGTGAGCATGCTCTATCATATATAGATTGTGGAAATACAATTTCATTACATAAGCTCCAAATATGGAAATACTACAAATATATATATACAGGAGACTCATTGGAGGGGTTTTTTGGCTGGCAACCTTGATGACTATAAATGCTTATAGTCATGTGACCCTGTTGATTGTTCACCTCCAACTGGGTCCTATCAACAAAATCACATGATGTCACATGACCACATTGTGCTGGAGTATAAATACATGGCCTTTAGCAACTAGCAATGTCCCAATTCCCAAAATGTGCACTTTGTCTCTTGCCAGCCAGAATCATATACTCTCACTGCTTGATGCTGGCCATACAGCTAGCCACATTGCAGCTCTTACTGGTTATGGCATTGGCACAGTCGTTAGACTTGACTCCAAGCATTGTTGTCATCTCTCTAAGTCTATTGGTGGTCACCCCTCCAAGCTTTCCCCTACCAATATTCACTATGCACAGCATCTCATCAGCTCTGGGAAGGCTGACACTGCTTTTGATGTGGCCAAAGCTCTTAAGAATGTCACCAACCAGTCCATCTGTACCCAAACTGTGTGCAATAGTCTCCATATGGTTGGTGCCTCAATAACCCTTCCAATGTTTGGTACTTCAGATTTACACCCCTGATAACTCAGAGAATAAAAATGCAAAAATATCAAAGATATTTGTGAATATGCTCTATCATATCTACATTATGGAAATACAGTGCGATTACATAAGCTCCAAATATGGAAATACTACAAATATTTATATATAGGAGACTCATTGGAAGGGACTTTTTGTGAGGTTTGGAGATGGATTTGTGATACTATGGGGCTACATGCTGTGGGAAGGACCTGGGTATTCTTTCAAGATAGATGAGAGGATGGATGGGTACCTTTATCTCAAGATTATGGAGGAGAATCTTCAAGCCAGCCTCAGCTATTATGGAAAATATGTGGGTAATGTCATCTTTCAACAAGATCATGACCCTGAATACACCTGCAAGAAGGCCCAGACTTTGTTTCAAGATAATGATTTTAATGTCCTCCCATGGCCAGCACAGTTTCCAGACCTCAACCCCATTGAATACTTGTGGGATCATAAAAAGAGGAGGTTAAGGGAGACTAGAGTTGTGGGAGAGGGTGGAGGAGGAGTGGAACAAGATTGATGTAGGGGTGTGTCAGAATTTGATTGAGAGTATGCCTAGAAGGGTTGCAGGTATGTTGAAGGCAAAGGACAGCCATACTAAGTACTGGATATTAGTAGTTTTGTGGTCAGAGTTGTCAGCCAAAAAACCCTTCCAATGAGCCTCCTGTATATATATATTTATAGTATTTCCATATTTGGAGCTTATGTAATGCATTGTATTTCAACAATCTAGATATGATAGAGCATATTCACAAATATTTTTGATATTTTTGCAATTTTCTCCTCTGAGTTATCAAGGATATACATCTGAAGTACCAAACATTGGAAGGGTTTTTTGAGTCACTGTAATTTCTACCCAGTTTTTGGCATAAATAAATACTGAGAATATTCTTGCAAGATCTTTAAGACTACATTAAGATCCTGATAAGTTAGTATCACAGTAGACCCTGTAGGTTAGTGTAAATAAAGCATATATTAGCCAAATAGTGTTTTGGTGCATATATTCAAGTAAACTCTTGACTTCAGGGTTCTAAGTCTATTCAGGCTGCCACTGATTAATATCAAATACTTAAATTATTTTACCTTGCAGTGAATTGAGTATTTGCACATTTTGATAGAGCACTGGACTCCTTTTTCAGAAGATAGTATTAAAATAAGGCTAATACATCACAGTTGCAACACGGTTGTAACAATATGTCAATCAAGATGGATGAAACCTTGAGAGTCTTGGGACCACCAAGGTTGATTGGGATCTTTGGGAACTTCTAAGTGTGATTTGAGAGCCAGATTGGAAGTAAGTGTGGAAAGGATATCTTGATGTAATTGCTCAATGTCCATAATCATAATGCTACACATAATTGGATGGTAGAGAGAAGTCATTCAGATAGATGTGGAAACTTGTTGTGTCATAAAAACTGGTTTCATGTTATGTGGGTTAACAATGGCATAGTTACTCTCCCCCTCTTTAGGAGAGATGTCCCATCATTGAGTCATGGCATCTGGTTTTCCACCAAGATGTTTAGGTTGGAAATGGATAATCATGTTGAAAGTGGAAAGAAATTCAGACCATCAGGCTTGCTGATGGGTCAAAAGTTTAGTGGTTGAAAAATATTCCAAATTTTGTGATTGGTAATGATGTTGACTGGAATTGTGGAACTTTTGAGATAGTGCTCCCAATGTTTGAAAGCCTCAAAGATTGCCAAAAGTTCCTTATCATGAACATCATAGTTGAGTTTGGAAGTTGAAAGTGTCCGAGAAAGAAATGCCACTGGGTGAATTTCACTGTTGGAATCTTGGATGGAAAGAATCATGGCAATTGCATAATCAGAAGCATCAGTTTCCACAATAATTGGAACATCAGGTTTCCAATGAGAAAGAATTGGAGCAGAAGTGAAGGCATTTTTTAGGGTCTGAAAAGTAAAGTGGCATTTATTGTCAAAACCCCATGGTTGAGATTTACAGGTAAGTTGAGTGAGCAGTATTGTAATATCCAAATAGTTCCAAATAAATTGTTGGTAGAAATTTGCAAAGCCTAAGAATGACTAGATATCCTTGACTTTCCATGGTTTGGGCCAATTGCAGACAACTTGAACTTTAGTTTCATCCATACAGAGACTATCAGGCCCAATAATGAAATCTAAATATTCAATAGAGTCCATGTTAAATAGCATTTTTTACTGTTAGCAAAAAGACTGTTTTTTCAGAGTCTTTGGAAAGCTTCATGGACCTGCTCATTGTGAAGAGCAGGTTCTTCAGAAAATACCAAAATGTCATCCAAATAGACTATAACACATACATCAAGTATGTCAGAAAATATATCATTAACAAAACATTGAAAAGTGGAGGGAGCATTGGTAAGGCTGAAGGGCATAACCAACCATTCAAAGGATCCATAGAGGTGTGGAAAGCAGTCTTCCACTTGTTGCCTTCAGCAATTTGGACCAAATGATAGGCATGTTTAAGATCTATTTTGGTGTAAATCCCAGCTTTCTGTGGGGCATCGAGCAAGTCTTTAATGAGTGGAAGTGGATACTAATCTTTCCATGTTATGGAATTTAAACCTCAGAAATCAACACAGGTGAAGGGAACCATCCTTTTTCTTAACAAAAAGGACAGGAGCTCCATATGGAGACTTTGAGGGATGGATAAAACCTATCAACAGATGTTCATCCAAGAACTCCTGAATAGATGAAAGTTCTGATTGGGACAACAGGTAAATAGGTCCTAAGGGTGGGTTTGAACCAGCTATGCAGTGCAAGCTGGTCAGCTTTCTGCTTACTGAAAATATCCACAAAATCATGGTATTTTTTGGGAACTCCTTCCAGGTTGGCTTTTAGCTCAGATAATTCTGGAGTTGCAAAATGTCCAGACACTTCATCAACTTTTAAGCTGATCAAAAAACACTGTGATCTGTCCAGTTTACTCACCCTAACAAATGCTACAGCATTGATGAGAGAGATTTTCAGAGGTTTGGAGGTTTTGGTAGAAGCCAGAATTGCTGTTGAGACTGAAGAGGCTCTGGCCAGATTAGATGCTACAGGAGGAATGGAAGTGTCAGGAATTCAGAAATTAATACTGCATAATACCCAGTCAATCAATAGATTGTTAGAATAGAATATAGAAGGACACAGAAGTCACCAGGTGTGACCAAACTCAGACTCAGACTTGAATGACCAGTGGTAGTAGATTACCAATACACAGATAGTGCTACAGTGAGTGCACATATGGGTCCAAACCACACACAACTAACACTCCCACTGAATCAAAAGAATATGAGAAAGAAGAAAGGAAGCTCCTACCAAACATGAACAAAGAGCAAAAAGAAAACAGCATGGGATGTTGAAATAGACTCTAGCAGCCTAGTATAAAGTCAGGCTTACAAGACCACAGTAATCAGTGCCACCTTACTCTACATCGTTTACATGTCCATACCAAGCTGCACTGTACTTTAGAACATGTATAACATCATCACAACCTAATGCTAGCTGTAACATATTTAGCTACCATACTTACAGTCCAATACATCAGTCACTGTAACCCCATTGTCAATTGGGATCACTGGTGGTCACACAAGTTGACAGGACGGTGGTGTATTGTCTAGAACTGACACAAGATACAGGATGTTGCAGCATATGGTAAGTTCTAAGGGCTGGAAGACTTCCTAGCTATTTAAGTATGTGCTGCGATCATGTGTTAATGGAACAATGGTGGAGGTGAACAAAAGGAAACAAGGTGCAGATGCAAACAAAGGGAAACAAAGTGTGGAGGCGAACAAAAGGAAACAAGACAATGCATAAGACTGGGGCACCAGGCTTACAGTCACAGTTGAACCACTATTCGTGTTGACTGAGGTATATTACCATTTTCTATCTTCAGTTAAACTAGCTTACTAAATGTATCTTAGACTATTTCTTACAGGTAACAAATACAGTCAAACCACTATTTCGTGTTGACTGAGACTATTTCTTACAGGTAATGGGTCCTGAACAAAGTTGTTAAAACTACCAATATTAACTGACAGAACCAACCAAACCTGATCCCTACTCATACTGAAAGTAAAATGTCTAACCAATATACCCTATTCATGTTGTCATCAGAAGACCATTTTGACGGACATAACTGGCTTACCTGGCACAACACCATTTGGTCTGCTGCAGGTGCAAAAGGTGTCTAAGGATATCTGGATGGAACCATCCAGAATCCTTCCCCTATCACCCCCAACACTGTGCCCACACTGACAAGCTACTGGGGATCCAGGAACCCCTCACCCTAGGAATGGGAACAATGCAATGCATATGCAAAAGCGATGATTAACCTGAATGTCAAAACCTCATTGGTCATGGCATCCAACTCACAGACACTGCCCATGAGGCATGGTCTGCACTGAAAAAAATCCATAGCATGTCATCTGACATAGGTTTTCTAAATGCTGATAACAAACTCCACACAGTCAAACATATCAATGATGTAGATATCTTAACTCACTTTGCACGATTACAGAAAGGGTGGGCTAAAATTAATGCACAAGGAGGAAAAATGGTTGACTCAATGTTTCACATGATCGTGATTGCCTCAATTGCCAAGGAGTGGGACCTAGTCATTGGGACACTGTTTTTACTAAAAACCTCACAGGAAGTGATCGTGAAACTTACCTCATATGATACAATGCTCACTTGGCACAGAAAACAAACCTCACAATTGACACAAGCCCTCACGACAACCAAATCCAATTGATCCACTGACACCTGCTCCAACCTGAACTGCAAACCATGTAGGGCATGCTATCAAGAAGTGCTTCAAACCTGGGGAGATGGAAGGCCAGTACCCAGATTGGTGGAGGAAGAAGGGGGTTGCGAGTAGTGGAAACCAAGGCTCACAACAGCAGAAACCACTGAGTACTACTCCCACAAAAGAGATGGTGAATGTGGCAGTAGTGCCATCTACCCCCTTCACCTCTGGGTCTGGGGAATTTTGTGCACTTATGATGAAGGCAGAAACAGTGACATCTGTTAAGAGATACATGGAGCTTGGTGGAGGGTTTCTGGAGAAACCTGCAGATAATCTGGTAGGACTTGGCTTCAGCTTACATATAGGCTACACCCTTACAAGATTGTGGTGTCCAATTTCAGACAGACAGATGGGAAACCCAGGGAGTCTGGGTGTAGTTGATAGGTGGAAAGACCAGTCGGAAAGCCTGTGGGCTCTGACAGGGGAGATAGCATTGTGAGATGAGAGAGGGATGGAGTGGGATATATGTTAAGAAACTGGGGGAGAACTTAGTCAAAGACTTAGTTGATTTTCTGATTGGATTGTATGTATAACATTAGCTAGATTATATAGACTGTTGAATGTATGCAATACCAAATCTGGTAATAATGAAGATCAAAACAAGCAATCATGAAATGAGACAGGTAAACACCAAACTATGTGTTAGGGATGGAATGGAATGGAAGTGGAGTCTGAAACATGAAAGATCATTTGACCATAATGGGAACAGAGCTCAGTTAGAGAGCTGATGGGTTGTCCAGGTGGAGTCTGGTGACTGGTGTGTGAAACGGAGTTGGACATAGACAGGATTGTCATGTGCAGGTCCTGGGGAGTATTCCAATGACTGGTGCATGAGACACAGAGGGTCGGGCATAGACAGGTTTGATGTGCACAGGTCCTGGTGGGTATTCCAGTTAGCTGTAACCTGGTATAGAGAGTCAGGTGCATGTAGGATGGGGTCCAGAGCCTGGTGGGTTTTCTGGTCCTAACAACATCAACAGTCATCACCTATGCAGACTTGGCAGTGAGTGACCATTTTGTTAAAGTAATCTACAAGCCTGGAGATCACAGTGCAAGGGATCTCTACACTGGGGAACGTAGCCACTAAGAGTAGAGCAGTGTAGGTATTAAACCGGTGATATTGCTAGGCTTCTAGATGAGGATCCTACTCCTCAGCTAGACTAACTATATACTACATACATGGTCTGTGCACTGGTCTGTGCACGATGGCATGCTACAGATCTAGTGAACACTAAACTAAATATACAGTATCACATGTTATGAACCGGTCGGATCTGTCATGTATTTCTAAGGTTTTTTCTATTTTTCACAATTTCCCCAAAATGAAGTTCTTAACAAAGGCTCTTAAAATGTACTTATATCACTATGGTAAAGTTGTACAGTATTCCTTTGATTTATCTTGAAATTATGCAAATTATTTTGTATTTTTATCTAAAAATCTGAGTAGACTATGAAATTTCTACTTTTATTCTTTTTTAACTATATATCTTCAAACTGGCCACTTGGTGCTTATTACACAATGTGCGGGAATATTTGTCACAACTAGTGACAGTCATTACAACAAGTGACAATCATCACAAAAGCACTCAACAGTCACAAGGGCACGTGACAGTCACAAAAGGCACGCGACAGTCACAAAAGGCACACGACAGTCACAAAAGACGCACAACAGTCACAAAAGGTGTGTGACAGTCACAAGGTGCGATGGGTGTCACATGTGCACTAGCACGGGAATATTATGTCATATAGGAGATTCAACTTTGGCTGAGCATTATGGATTGAACAGACACTGGGAAAGTAAAGTTGGTAACATCTTATCTCACTTTCAGACAAAGTTGAAGTAGTTAAGGGAGCCTACATGCATCCTCAGCTTACAGCATTTTGTCAGCCCTGTATCTGAGCAAAGTTATTTATCACAGTTTTCCAAACAATAATGGGGATCATTAGAGACATTAAGAATTGATATGCATGTTTGTGAGGGTACCCATCAATCAACAGTGATAATTGAAGATTGTAAGGACCATGTCATTGCGCATAATATTATCGTTATAAATGAAACCCTTATATTATGATATGTACCTAGAATGTATTAACCAAATTTGGTGTTAGGAATGGGATGGAACGGAGGGGAGTCTGAATCATGACAAATCATAAACCATAATGGGAAACAGAGCGGGAGTGGAGTCCGAATCGTGACAGGTCATTTGACTAAAATGGGAACAGGGCTCTGTTAGAGGGATGACGGGTTTTACGAGTGGGGTCCAGTGACTGATGTGTGGGACAAGGTTGGACATAGACAGGGGCAGAGTCTGGTGGGTTTTCTGGTGACTGAAAAACAACATAATGAAGTTGAATGTAGACAAGTCTGACATACGGAGTCCGGCGGGAAATCCGGTAAACTGACAATGGGTGTGTATAGGGTGTGGGTGCATATAAGTTAGTGCCCGGAGTCCAGCGGGATTTCTGGTCATAACAGGACTCCACTCCCACTCCCTTTCCCGTTATGGTTTATGACCTGTCACAATTCGGACTCCACTTTGTTCTGTTCCGTTCCTAACACCAAATTTGGTGTTTACTTATCTCATTTTATGTTTGCTAGTTTCATTTTCATTTTTACTGGATTTGGTACATTATTCATTCCACAGTCTATATAGTCTGGCAGATGTTGTATATACAATCCAGTCAGAAAATCAGCTTAGATTCTCCCCAGTAATCTAGTACATTTTCCACTCTAAACTCCTCTTTGAATTACACCACTCTCGCTAGTCAGAGCCCATGGGCTCCGATGCATCTATCTCTCAACCTCTGACTTATTTATCTCAACTCCCCAACCTCTCAACCCACGAACTCTGCCTGGACTCCCTGGGATTCCCGTCTGCCCATTTGAAATTGGACAACACAATCTTGCGAGGGTGTTACAACCGGACAATCCCGCCGGACTCCGGGCACTAACCCGTACGCCCCCACGCGCTACAAGCACCAATTGTCTGTTTATAGGATTTCCCGCCCGGACTCCGTTACGTCAAGACTAGTTACGTTTGACCTCAATATGACACATATCAGTCACCGGACTTCCCCGGGACTCCATCTCTGTCTATGTCCATCTTCATCCCACGCATCAGTCACCGGACCCCGCTCAGAATCCCATCACCGCTCTAATTGAGCCCCATTCCCGTTTTAGTCAAATGACCTGTCACAATTTAGGACTCCGCTCCCGCTCCGTTTCCCATTATGGGTTATGCTTTGTCACAATTCGGACTCCACTCCGTTCCGTTCCGTTCCTAACACCAATTTGGTGTTTACTATTCCTGTTTCATGTTTTGTTAGTTTCGTTTTGCCATTACTGGATTTGGTATGTCATTCACTCCATGGTCTATATAAACTGGCAGATGTTGTACATACAATCCAGTCAGAAAATTAGCTTAGATTCCCCCCAGTAATCTAATAACATTTTCCGCTCTAAAACCTTACTTAATTCACATCGCTCGCACTAGTCGGAGCCCACGGGCTCCGGCACATCTATCTCTCTCAACTATCTCGACTCACAACCCACGACCTCCGACTTACGACCCATGACCTCTGACTTACGACCCACGACCCCCGACTTACGACCTACAACCCACGAACCCCGCCCAGACTCCCCGGGACTCCCATCCATCTGTTTGAAATTGGACAACATGATCTAGCGAGGGCGCAGCCTATAAGCTGAAGCCAAGTCCTACCGGATATCCCGCAGGTTTCTCCGGAAACCCGGCCTGTGTGTGTATCTGTTAAGAACTGGAAACTGACTAATGTCGGTGGCCGACAAGGACCGATCGGAAGGACTTGGCTTCAGCTTATGGGCTGCGCCCTCGCAAATATCCGCAGGATGTCCTTAAATTTCGGGCGGGCGAAGACTAGTCCTAGTGAGTACCTTTCGGCGTGATACCGATCGGAATCGAAGGACAAGTCGAGTGTCGGGCCAAGGGGTCGGGGCCGGGAGTGGGCGAGCGCACGCGAAGGCGGTTGGGGGAAGTCTTAGTATGAGACTGATACAGGTGTATGAGGGTATTCTGAGTCGATATTCTGATTGTCTAGTAACTACAATTACAGCGGGTTCATATACAAGTAACAGGCGTCTGGAAAATACTAATGGGGAGAAGGGCGGAACACGGTATTAACAATAAGCTTGACTAGGAACGGGAAGTTTATGATTAGTTCGGAGGCCGATGATAACCGAGAGCGGAATTACGATAAAAGGAAATGGTTCGAGGACTACAAATATAGATAGACATATGCGAAACATAAGATTGAACGGATCAATATAATAAAGGGGACGTATCAAAGTTTGACCAGACAATACGAGTTATTTGACGTGGGCGTAAATGGAGTTTGATCTTCGCGAAACATTCGTCAGCTTCGGGGCCGATGGTTTCCGAGGGGACGACTTGAAACGTTGACAAGTGGCGATAACCTCGGGGCCGATAGGGTTGCGACACGGTCGTAACAGTATCTCCCCTTTTGGCCGAAATCCCAAGGAGGCCGAAAATCTAGATCCCGTACGTAAAAACTTGTCGGGTACGGCTGGGTGTGTCAAACATCATGTGACTCGGCAAAAGTTTGCATATAAAAGTTTGAGAGTTCCTGGCGCTTGAAATTCCACTTCCCTTTTCTCTAACCACCATGACCATAGGCTCGGGGTCAAAGCCCTTCCCGGTTAGGTTAACAGTTGCGCCCATGTCGGCGCCGAGTGGTACGGCGAACGCGAAAGAGCGTCGGCGTATACTCGAGCAGAAGAAAAAGGCGCGTGAAGAGGAGGAGCAGAAAGAGAAGGAGGAGTTGGCGGCCATCGAGGCCGAGGAAAAGAAACAGGCGGCAGAAGAGGCCGCGCGCAAGCACTGGGAAGCAGTGCTTGCAAAGAACAAGCAGCAGGAGGCCGATCGGGCACGGGAGGAGGCGGCGAAAAAAAAGCGGGAGGGAAAAGTGAGTCGGCTCTGGTGTCTTTTGTGAACCTTACTGACTATATCTGTTAGCGCAAGGCTGCAACGCCTTCGGAGTCCGATGACGAAGAGGGAGAGGAGGACGAGGAGGATGCACCGGGGCCGTCGAGCCCCAAGGTGGGTTCGGTTTCCTAAAATAAAACTTCCCTAATAATTTTTTATAGAAACAAAAGCAGGCCCCCAAGGCGGGGCCCGAAAATGACCCCAAGTGCAATCGGTGCACGAAACGGGGCCGAACCTGTCATCCCTGGACCAATGGTCGGGGCCGCACTTGTCAAGAGTGCGCTGATCAGAAGCTTGGGTGTGTTTTTCCGGGGGCCGATGGCTCATTCCAGGAGCGACAGGCCGATGCTCTAGAAGAGCAAAACCGCCTCATGCGGACCTACTTCTCGGAGACGAGCCGGTACCGATATGAGATGTTGCGACAACAAGGGCTCGTAACTGAGCAATTGCGATTCTTGGGCGTCGGGCTGGAGAAACAGACCAGTGTCATCGAGTCTCTCGGTGGTCAACTTGAGCAGTATTTGGGAGTCTCGAGTTGCGGTGGGCATGAAATTGGGGTTTCGGAGAAGGTCGGTGATGTGGTATCGGTGGCTGTCGGTGCGGAGGTGGGTTCGGAGGTCGGAGAGGAGGGAGAAGTTGTAGAGGGAGAAAATTAGATAGTGAAATATATATCGGTTTTTCTTTTTAAACAAACAAATCATAGCGTGAAAACATAAGGCATAGTCGGAAAAAGGTCGGGTACCGCGTGATAGTCTTATAAGGAATTGAGAGGACCGGGTTTGTTCGGATAAGCTTGGTGAAACCCTAAAACGATTTCCGAGGCATTACCGAGCTCTGTAGCTAGGATCCATGAAGTTTCTTCATCTGTACCTTCATAGCCAGCCCATTTGACCAAATAAAGTAATTTGCATGAGCGTCGGCGATTGTCGATTTTTGAGTCTAGGATTTCTGATATCTCGAATTCGGGTTCCCCATCAATAATCACGGGTGGAGGTGGTGGCTGTATGCGATCCGGTATATTGTTAGGAACACAAGGTTCTAACATAGATACATGAAATACCGGGTGCACTGCACGCATGTTGTCGGGGAGCCGAAGCGTCCATGAAAGTGTGCCGGCTTGTGCTATAACTTCGAAAGGACCTAAATATTTTTCAGAGAGCTTCTTAGAAGGTCTAGTAGTTCGGAAAAACTCGGCTTTAACGAATACTCGGTCTCCGATCTTGAAATCAGGAGGTGGAAGTCGGTTTTTATCCGCAGACCGTTGGTATCGTTCTTGAGCCATTGCGATAGTTTTACGAAGTTCTTGATGTAGCTCGTCGAGGTTTGTAACAAAGTCTTGAGCACGGGCGGATGCGAGATCGCGTTCCGGGTGGATTGCGATGTTGGGGTTGTAGCCTTTATTTGCGAAGAAAGGCGAAATGCCAGTAGTGGCATTCGGTGCGTTGTTGTATGCGAATTCGGCCAGCGGCAGTAGTGATTTCCAATTGTCTTGTTGATAGTTGCAATAGACACGGATGTATTGCTCCAAGGTTTGATTCATGCGTTCGGTTTGTCCATCGCCTTCCGGGTGATAGCCCGAAGTGAAGTGTAACTTCATGTCTAGTGCTTTTCCGAGTGACCTAAAGAAGTGAGAGACAAACTCGGAGCCGCGATCGGATGTGACATGCGACGGAACGCCATGCTTGGAAAATACGTGGGTAACGAATAATTCAGCTAACTGTACAGATGTTATCGTGTCATATGTTGGAATGAAAATACTTTGCTTTGAGAGCCGATCCACAACAACTAGGATTGCTGTGTGACCTTCGGATGCTGGCAGGTGCTCGATAAAATCCATAGAAATCGAGTTCCAGGGTTTTTCCGGTATCGGTAATTGTTTGAGTAGGCCATATGGTTTGTGTCGCTGTGATTTAGAGCGTAAACACGTAGTACAGGATTTACAATAGTGCTTAACAAAATCTCGGATGCCGGGCCATGTATATTCTCTTCTAATGAGTGAGAGGGTCTTATTGAGGCCGAAATGTCCTGAGATTGGGTGGTCGTGCTTATGTTGTAGGATTCGCAGCCGAAGGGTGTCGGAATCCGGTACATAAATGCGATTGTCAAGTCGAATGAAACCTTGTGAGTCTAATGACCATCGGGGTTGATCGGGGTCGGACGGGTTATCGAGGTGTGCTTTGGTGACTGGGTCTAATGGAATTGCCGATAGTATGTCTTGATGTAACTTTTCGGTATCCATAAGGATAACACTTCGCAAGACTGGATGAATGAGGTAAGTGGCTCGGATAGATGCGGACAGTTGTTCCGATGAAAACATAGGTTTGAAATTATGCGGGTTAACTGTGGCGTAGTCGCTACTCCCCTCTTTAGGATAGACATCCCATCGTCTAGTCATAGCGTCGGGTTTTCCACCAAGGCGGCCGGGACGGAAGCGGATTACCATGTTGAAAGCGGAGAGGTATTCGGACCATCGAGCTTGTCGACGGGTGAGAAGTTTTGTGGTTGAAAAGTAAACTAAATTTTTGTGGTCTGTAATAACATCTACCGGGTGGGCCGAGCCCTCCAAATAATGTCGCCATGTCTTGAAAGCTTCAAATATTGCGAGTAATTCCTTATCGTGAACGTCGTAGTTGAGTTCGGGCGCCGAAAATGTGCGAGACAGAAAAGCTACTGGGTGTACTTCACCATCGGTGTCCAGAATGGACAATATCGCGGCAAGCGCATAGTCCGAAGCATCAGTTTCCACGATGAGTTGAACGTCGGGTTTCCAGTGCGACAAGATAGGGGCGGATGTAAACGCACTTTTCAATTCCTGGAATGCCGATCGGCATTCTTCGGAGAAATTCCACGGGGTGTCTTTGCGAGTAAGACGAGTGAGCGGAACGGTAATTTTTGAGTAATTGTGAATGAAACGGCGATAAAAATTGGCGAAGCCTAAAAAGGATTGAATATCTTTAACCTTTCGGGGTTCCGGCCAATCTTGAATGACTTGAATTTTAGCGTCGTCCATGCGGAGACCATCGGGTCCCATCATGAAGCCTAAGTATTCAACCGTGTCGACATCAAAAGAACATTTTTTACCATTCGCAAAAAGACCATGTTTTCGGAGTCTTCGGAGGACTTCACGGACGTGTTCATCATGAAGTGTAGGGTCTTCGGAGAAGATGAGGATGTCGTCTAGGTACACAATGACAAAGACGTCAAGGAGGTCGGAAAAGACGTCGTTGATAAAACGTTGAAAGACCGACGGAGCGTTGGTGAGGCTGAAAGGCATTACTAACCATTCAAAGGAGCCATAGCGAGTGCGAAAAGCCGTTTTCCATTCGTCACCTTCGGCGATCCGAACCAAATGATAGGCGTGTTTGAGATCTATCTTTGTATAAATTCGGGCCTTTCGAGGGGCGTCGAGTAAATCGGAGATTAGTGGTAATGGGTACTTGTCTTTTCGAGTAATCGCGTTTAGTCCTCGAAAGTCAACGCAAAGTCGAAGGGAACCGTCTTTTTTCCGAACGAATAGGACAGGGGCTCCATAGGGAGACTTTGAGGGTCGGATAAAACCTATAGCCAAGTGTTCATCCAAGAAATCTCGGATAGCCGATAGTTCGGACTGCGAGAGAGGATAAACCGGACCTAGGGGCGGATGTGAACCATCTTCAATATCAATTTTCAAATCGTAAGGCCTGTGAGGGGCGAGTCGATCGGCTTTTTGTTTACTGAAGACATCTGCGAATTCATGGTATTTTTTAGGAACACCTTCTAAATCTGCGATCGGTTCGGTCACCGGGGATGCGAAGCGACCGGTGACTTCGTCAACTTTAAGATTGACTGTAAATGCTCGGGAGCCGTCCAGCTTGATGGCTCTCATAAAAGCTGCGGCGTTTATTAGAGAGACAGGCGGCGGAGAGCTCGGATTTGCCACGGGGGCTGGAGGTGCTGTAGAGGCCATATTTGCCGAAACAGGCGGAAACGGAACAGTCGTATCGGGTGCCGACGGGGTTCGGAAATGGATACTGCCCAATACCCAATCAATCAACGGATTATAGCGGGTGAGCCAGTTATGTCCTAGAACCACGGAGCAGCTCGAGTCCAACTGTGTTACAAAAAACGTAACTGTCTGAAAGGTTCCACACGGGAACCGAAGTCGGAGTTCGCAGGCTTGCGAGATTACGGAGTTTGAGGTACCATCAAAAAGTCGGAGCGGAATCGGATCTATTGCATAGGTTTTCAACTGATTTTTTCTGGAAAAACTTGTATCTATAAAACAATGGGTTGAACCTGAATCTATGAGAGCTCGAAAAGTGAAACTCCCGAGAGGTTCCGAAGTAAGATTTATGAACAAAGAATTAGGATCATACAATGCGGATGCGTTAAGATGACAATTTTCCGGTGTGCGAGGAGATTCAACGCAACTCTCCAACCGCACGGAATCCAGAGAGTTGCTTAATCTTTTTTCGACTCGGCAGCCGGCTTGGCCGGTTGTGAGGTCGTGGCCGTATTGGCCGATCGGGCTTTTGTGGCTTTTGGGCATGCAGCGACTCGGTGTCCGGGATCTGCACACAACAAACAAAGGTTGTTGTCCATTCGGCGTTGCTTTTCCTGTGGTAGGAGCTTGCCATCGGAGCCGAGTTTGCCAGTTAGGTCGGGTTTGTCTTTGTCTTGAGACTTATTCGACTGTTTGCCCTTGCCTTTTTTGTCGTTAGACCCTTTGTTTTCGGACTTCTTATCGGAAGTCGAGTTGCCAGTTATATTGGTGTTTTGGTTACCAGACTTATTGGCATTTTTGTTGTCCGATGATTTTTTGTCCGACGGGTTTTCGCGACTGATTTCCGAACGTCGTTCCCAGTATCGAGCGTCTGCGTTTTGGGCTTTCAGGCGCATGAGAGGGAGGGTTTTCGGCTTGCCGGTCTCTCCTTTGGAGACTTCGTCTTTGAGGCGAGACGGAAGGCCGGAGTAAAACTGGTAACGGAGGGCCGAATCGCCCCAGTCGCAACGCGCGGCGAGGTTGTTGAACTGGACGATATAATCGGTGATGCGCTGAGTGTCTTTCATTTTGAGATTAGAAAGCGCGGTTTCGGCATCGCCGGTTTGGTCGTAGGGGCCGAAGTTGGTTTCGAGTTCCTCGACAAAGGCATCCCAATCGTGGAGCCAATCGGGGTCTTCAGAGGTGAGGCCAGAAAATGCGGGTTCAAACCAGGCTGCTGCGGAATCCTTAAGGTATGAGAGTGCGAAGTTTACCTTTCGGTCATCCGTTGCGAATGCAGCCGGGCGGTCCCGAAAGTTGAATCGACATTGCATAAGGAATGTCGGCAATTTCTTCGGGTTTGAGCCAGTAAATGGCTCGGGTTTGTTGACTCGGGTTTGCCCAGGTTCCTTTTCCTTGATATTGCTTTTAAGGAATTCATTAAGGGATCCTAGTGTACCTGAAAACAATTCCCATGTTTCTTCAGGGTCGAGAGCCGGTTTCTTCTTTGCAGACTTCTTGGAGCCACTAGCCTGAGGTTGGTCGCCATCCTCGGGTTCGTGTTCCGAAACTGGTTGATTGTTAATCTCCTCAGTTGCTTCGGGATCGGTTGCTTCAGTTACTTCTTCAGCATCGCCGGTAATCTCCACAAAGCGAGATTCTTCGGAGGTTTCTGGTAGCGGAGTTTTCTGAGTAGCTCGGGCTGTATACAGAAAAGGAGACTTGAGAGTGGAAGATTCTGCTTCGCCGCTAGGCTTGGCATTTTTCCTCGGAGGCATGTTTAGACGGAAAATGCGAGTGTGAAATCAGAATATACTGTTAAGAACTGGAAACTGACTAATGTCGGTGGCCGACAAGGACCGATCGGAAGGACTTGGCTTCAGCTTATGGGCTGCGCCCTCGCAAATATCCGCAGGATGTCCTTAAATTTCGGGCGGGCGAAGACTAGTCCTAGTGAGTACCTTTCGGCGTGATACCGATCGGAATCGAAGGACAAGTCGAGTGTCGGGCCAAGGGGTCGGGGCCGGGAGTGGGCGAGCGCACGCGAAGGCGGTTGGGGGAAGTCTTAGTATGAGACTGATACAGGTGTATGAGGGTATTCTGAGTCGATATTCTGATTGTCTAGTAACTACAATTACAGCGGGTTCATATACAAGTAACAGGCGTCTGGAAAATACTAATGGGGAGAAGGGCGGAACACGGTATTAACAATAAGCTTGACTAGGAACGGGAAGTTTATGATTAGTTCGGAGGCCGATGATAACCGAGAGCGGAATTACGATAAAAGGAAATGGTTCGAGGACTACAAATATAGATAGACATATGCGAAACATAAGATTGAACGGATCAATATAATAAAGGGGACGTATCAAAGTTTGACCAGACAATACGAGTTATTTGACGTGGGCGTAAATGGAGTTTGATCTTCGCGAAACATTCGTCAGCTTCGGGGCCGATGGTTTCCGAGGGGACGACTTGAAACGTTGACAAGTGGCGATAACCTCGGGGCCGATAGGGTTGCGACACGGTCGTAACAGTATCCTAACAGAGGGTGCAGCCTATAAGCTGAAGCCAAGTCCTACCAGATTTTCCATGGGTTTCTCTGGAAACCCTCTGTGTACGCACCCTTAACACAAGGCTACCAAACACAAGATAAAACACAGAAATATGAAGTGAAGAGGGGATAGCTCAATGACAGGGGAGATCACACTTGTTCTAGTAGGATTCCTAAGAGATTGAAACTAAAGACTAGCTATGTACATGCCCCCTATTTATACTATTTATTATTTATGAGAAATTAAGAGAAAGTGCATATATGTACTGCTATTGAGCCAATAGCACTTCAGTGTCTAACTGGCACCTCAGTGTTTGTGTCAGCACCGATGTGATGTATTAGCCTTATTTTAATACTATCTTCTGAAAAAGGAGTCCAGTGCTCTATCAAAATGTGCAAATACTCAATTCACTGCAAGGTAAAATAATTTAAGTATTTGATATTAATCAGTGGCAGCCTGAATAGACTTAGAACCCCTGAAGTCAAGAGTTTACTTGAATATATGCACCCTACTTTGCAAAGAAGGTTTTGAGATCTGCTTTTGCAAGCTGTTCTTTTTCTATGAAAACAACTACTAAAATATGAATAACAATTCACTGATTCCAAACTAGACTCGACTTTGATTCTAGCTAGTTTATATATATTTTATACTATTTATCAAACAGTAAAAATATTTATAAACAGGTCAAAAGATTAGATATAGAATAAAACACTATTTGGCTAATATATGCTTTATTTACACTAACCTACAGGGTCTACTGTGATACTAGCTTCCAGCGTCGACTATTACGGACTAGACAGTGAAGAGCTGAGTGGTTGGGTAGAGGAAGAGCGTTAGCTCTCCGCGTGTGTGTGGGAAGACTCGCCGCTCACCCGCAAAAGGCCTGCCTACTACCGCGGCGAGACTACGCCGCTCACCCAACCTAGGCAGCCGCATTTCTGGCAGACAGGTTCGATATGTGCCGTGATGCAATTTGCTCGAAGGCCCTTATGTATGTTTTGTATGCTAAGGATTTCCATCTGCCCGCTAGTCGTACTATCTCGGGATCAACTCCTTGCGCTAAGAAGAAGGAGGCGCCACCAATGCGGAAAGAGTGGCCAAAGGTTGTTCCCCATCCACAAGCCTGGAGGACTGAATTAATCCAGTGGAGTGCTGCCTTTTTAACTATTGGTCTGACCTCTCCCTTGTTGTCTCACCAGCAAAATAAAGGATCGTCTGGTCCTGCTGGGACAACCTTGGCTAAATTGATCAAGGCATCAATCGGGCAGACTCCCTGTTGGTCCGTTATAAATACTGCCTGAATCTCTCCGACTTTGGCTGTCTTCGTGGATGGCAGGTCTAAACGTGCATAGCATTTTCCTTCGTTGTCACGACTAATTAGAACATCCTTTCGTTTTAGGTGTTTGGTGGTGTCAAAGTGCGGTCTGGATGTCACGGTAACCTCGCCAAAACGCATTAATCCCCAGAAGGCGCATGAAGCCACTACCCAAATGCATGCGTCGAATGCATCGCTCAGGTCCAGGATTGACTTCAGTGCAAATAACATCCTCAATTGTACTGGGGGTCGTGGGGGTCGTTTTCGTGCCGTGCCTTGTAAGTTCTCCAATCCTCGTAGTGACCATTCAATTTTTGTGCGTTCCTCATCGGACAGCGGTGGTGGCCAGCCTTGTGCTATATGCCATGCCCTGATTGATGAAAGGTATTTTCTTGTCATGCTGACGGAGATTGTCTCGAATCTGGTTCCCGCAGCCAGGCCATCTCCGAGAAAGGACGGGTCTGCAGCTGCCCAGAGAGCAAAGGAATGGATCACTGGGAAGGACGCCAGTAGTCTGTCCACTTCTGCAATCGAGAAGATGTCACAGAAGATGTGAAATTTTCATAGGCCAGCGCCGTAGGCTTTGGGTTCCTTTAAAGAGGCCTCTGACGCGATCGTTGCGATTAATTGGAGGACCGGGTGCTGTATAGTAGCGGGTGGGGGTGTGTTGACGCCTCTCCATTTGAACAGCCTCTCTGCTGCTTTGCATGGAGGTCTCAGTGGGGATGGGGCTAGGAGCCCGTGATTAGATGATGATATATTCACTGCTTGGGTAAATGGTGCTGGTAGCAATGCCGGTGCTACAATGATTGGATCCGATGACGCAAATGGATGGGAATATCCATCTCGGCGTGGGTGTTTGCCTTCGGGAAACCCCTGAGAAATTCGGTGATGTGACCTCGCGAGAGGGCATCCGACACATTGTCTCTTGAGGGTATGTAAATGGCTTTCAAATGTATTCGGTGGGTGGCTAGTAGGCGGTAAATCTCTTTTAGGACCTTGTTTGTCTCCTTGCTGCGGGAATGACCCTTGTTTATAACGGCGACTACCCCACTGTTGTCGGAGCACACCAAGAACATTGAATGAGAAGGGAGTTGATGGTGCAGCAAGCCATTCTGCAGTGCCAATCTCAGGCCCAGCTCTACTGCTACCGCTTCTGCCCACCCAATATCGCATTCGCAGCGAGGGCCGACTTTGAAATTGGGAGCCCATTTCCAGGCGGCCCAATGGCAGTCGACGATGATGCCTATCCCATAGGATGAGCTGGCATCTCCCCACCAGCCGATGTCTACTACGTCGGGCGATGGAATTGGGAGTTCATTTGGCAGATGCCGGAGTATGTACTGGATCCAGGAGAGATCCGCTCGCACTGACGGGGTTGGCAGTAGGTGTGCTCTGCGAGAATGAAAACCGCTTGCAAATGCCGCGATGGACCGGAGAAAGGGCCTGATCCATGGGAAGATGGCCGACAAGTGCACCAGTTTCCCATGTAGCTTCTCCGCATCGTTTGCTGAGAACTGCGTGCCCTCTGCCATCCACTGCGCGATCAAGGTGAGGGTTGCGTGTAGTTTCTCTGGTGGCACAGCAACTGTCTTGGAGTTCAAGTCCCATAGGAAGCCGATGTACTTCTGCACTGTTGCAAATGGTCGTGTTTTGCTTCTGCTCCATGGGACCCCGAATTGGGCGGACAAGGTGATGAAGTCCTCTTCTGTCCAAATCTGACCTGGAAGGCGAATGGCTAGGAAGTCGTCCACCCATTTGAGTAGCCTTCCGAAGCCTGCCTTCCAATACAGTGCTATCAGCATATCTGCAATGCTGCCAAAAACTCCAGTGCTGGAGGCCAGACCGAATGCTACTGCTCGGTCGACGTATACCAAGCCGTCCCACAAAATGCAGCAAGCGTTCTGTTGATCTGGTCTTATGGGGGTCACTCTGTATGCGGCAGAGATGTCGAATGTGGCTGCTACGCAGCCATCCGGTAAGGATAAGATTAGTGTTGCGGCGTCCGCAAAGGTGCCCCACTCTGTGGGGAAGTCATCTGAATTTATTCCACTGTTTATGGAAGGGTATTCTGGGTCTCCCCGAGGAAAGGAAAGGTCTTGGATTAGGCGGTAAGTGTTGGAGTTTGGTTTTGGGATGAGGCCCAGTGGGGAGGACTGAAATGGGCCGATGATCTGCTCTAGCTCTGCTGGGGTGAAGCCCCGAGAGTAGCGTCCAGCCCCTTGTTCGCTCGCTATGTACTTGTATATAAAGACCGTGTCTAATGAAGAGGATTTGTGATTTTCGAAAAATGACAGTGCGCGGTATGCAGTCCTTTACCCCAATATCGAAGCTGTTGATTAAACCTGAGATAACGTATTCCCACCTGTCGAGTATACCGTATTTACTTAATGTACGTGCCACTTCGATTGGATCAAGCGGCATCATGACCCTTCTTGGGTCAGAGGTGCTTGCAGGCTGCTGCTCCGTGGTCTGGCTCAAAGCAGATGCTGCACATGTGTGCATTGGTGCAGGTGTCACCCCACCGGCACTGTGTTCCTGTTGCCCACTTGAAACAAAACTGCTTTCCATCGGGGGATGCCAAGGTGTGCTTGTTTCTGGCATCCCAGGCGATTGGGGCAGCGTTCTTCCCTGCTGATGTGAGTTTTGCTGTGCAGTCAGCCGGAAAGTGCCCGTGTCCCACACCGAAAGCAATGTGAACGTTCCCCATCTGTGCGAGGCCTCTTTCGAGGAGAAGTGGAGAGGGGTGGTGGCCCAGCTGGCGCGAGGCGTTTCGCTGGGGAGACTGAGGTGGTGCCGGATCTTGATGCCTGCAGTGCTGCCCATGTCGAGATGATTGTCAGGGCATTGGTGTCCAGGCAGCTCAAGTCGTGGGTCGGGTTGCGGGCAGCTGCTTCACGCTGTTGCACATCATATTCCATGGCCACTTCCCAGCTATGGGATTTCGCAATGGTTGTCACCACTGCGTGGTGGGCCGAAAGCGCATCAGCTCTGGTGTCACCCCCGTGAATCCTAGTACGGTCGACCGCTGCTGCTGCTGCTGAGAGCCAGTCAATGATGGAGATGCTCCTCTCATTATCGCGGTCCAGCCCTTTGGCCACGATGTTGCCTGAAGGCGAGAAGGTAAATTCTTCCAAGCCTCTCTCGGCCTTCCGCCGCGCCTCCGTAGTGAGGGCTGTATAAGGGACATAATGTAGGTTCCTAAAGGCTTCCTCTACCTTCCGAGGAATGGCTGTGAATGGATACAATAAAAATGAGCTGGTTGGCCCTTGACGCAAGGTATAATAATGAATAGAAGGTGCAGCAAGCAACAGAAAAGGGGGGGGGGGGGGGGGGATTGCGCTGTATGACTGGCCCAGAGCCTGGCATCCGTTAGATTGCCATGGGACTCTGCAGGCCAGCCGCATGACGGCTTAACTCATGCTCCTCCCAGGTGCCAGCGGCTCCCTGTGGTGGACTGTCTGTAATGGGGTGCCAGCCTACAGGCCAGCCCCTGAGCTGTCTGAATGATGCTGCACACTGAGAGTGCTGCGGCTGTGTCCGATTGGGCCAAAGAGAGAGATAGATGGACTCACGGATCTCTAAGGCGTTGGCCTTGAATCCTGGAATTATATCAGGGACCGCTGCCTTCTTGGTGGTCCTAGTGTCGCCAGCCATGGAGGCCCGCATGTTGTTCAGCTGGATCGTATCCGGGTCAGTGAATAATCTCATCACACCTGGTGAGATGTCTGAAAGGACCCTGCTGCCATGGACATCTGGTCTGCCTTGAGCCAACAATAGGTCTCGTCGTGCAGCCAATTGCGCAATCTGGGCCTCTAGTTGATCAATCTCGTGAGGGGGGGAGGACTGGCGATCTCCCTGATCATTGCTGGTGGACTTGAGATGTGTTATGACTGGGGAACGTGGGATACCAGCTGTCGCCGAAAGAGGAGGTTCCGGTCCTGCTTCGGGGTGGGGCGGGTGCCCTTCAGGGTTCAGGTTGATACCCAAGTGGGCGAATACGCCTTGAGGTAGGGATCCAGATGTCATTGAGTGAGCCCTAAAAATTAAATGTGTAGATATGTAGGAATAAGGATCAGAAGTCAGTGATGAGAAAAACAGAAAGGACTGAGGGTCGACAGCGACGTCGTACGAGAACACAAGGCATGCGAATCCTACATATGCTCAGCTGGACATTGAGTGCCGAACTACTCCCGGCACGCCAGGGATCGTGCGGCACTCGACACTATATCAGGATCTTAAAGTAGTCTTAAGGATTCTGCAAGAATATTCTCAGTATTTATTTATGCCAAAAACCGGGTAGAAATTAGAATATATGTATTCCTAATTTCAATATAACCTAAAATATTTATTACTTTAATTGATAACCAACAACTCAACTAGAGGTGGATAAGTAATAAAGGATAGCCAGCTACTCAACTAAGAGGTGGCAAAAGGGAACAAGATTGTTTGTCAGAAGCTCAACTAGAGGTGACAAGAGGGTAGGATTATTATGTCAGAAGCTCAACTAGAGGTGACAAGGGATCCTGAGTTAGCTTAGGTCAGCAGCTCAACTAGAGGTGACTAAGTGTTTGTATGTATTTGTCCAACAGCCCAACTAGAGGTGGAATATAACTGCTGATGCAGTGGCACATTGATGTGGCTGATAAATGTAGTTAAATTGAGTTACATATATTTCAGTGGTGGAGCAGAGCTCCTTATATACAGTAAAATCTGAGATATGGGAGAATGTTCTAGCTACTTGTTTTACCTATTTTTAGCTATTTTACCTGGAATCTGCTGGAATATTCCAGGAGTTTCTACTACTTTCCATTGTAGCATATATGCTGATGTAATGTTCTTGCACATTGTCACGAAGTTAATGATTTTCATGTGCGTGCTGATTACATAATTTTCCCACACATGTCACAGTGTTTCCATATGTGTGACATTATTGTTATTCAGCCATTTGTGACAATTTGTCGTGTTTGTGACAATTGTCACGAAATGTGACAATATTCCCATGCATTGCACGA
Organism: Hysterangium stoloniferum; assembly: GCA_015178975.1. Lineage (NCBI taxonomy): Eukaryota > Fungi > Basidiomycota > Agaricomycetes > Hysterangiales > Hysterangiaceae > Hysterangium > Hysterangium stoloniferum. The sequence continues at coordinate 110,934 of WHVD01000127.1, forward strand.
TACATAAGTGCCAGATGGCCGACTTCAAAGATATTTAGTTAAAAAAGAATAAACAGTAGAATTTCGATAGTTCTCCCAAAATAAATGATAAAAATATGAAATAAATTGTAAAAATTCAGGTTAATTTCAGGAGACTATTGTACAATAATTCCATTGCAATATAAGTACATTTAAACTTGTTTTTATTGATTTATTTGGGGAATTTTGTAAAAAATAGAAAAACCTTAGAAATACATAACAGCCGACTTTGGGATGACTTTAGACACACAGTGCTAAGCACTGTGTTGTCAACCAGGCTATGGGCAGGGTGGTGGCACTATGATGATGGCAGTTGCAGCAACCTTGCAATGACAATGGCTGCAACAGCCTTGTGATGACAGTGGTTGCAGCGACCCGGTGGATACAGCCATGTGACAATGGCAACAGTGGTGGTGACTTTGCGATGGCGGCGTGGCCTTGAGTCAATCGCTATCATCTGGCCATGCTGATGCTACATCACTATACAATCACTACATGGCCATGTTCAGGATGTAGGTGATGCCATCATCATTATGTCAGCATCATTGCTTGGCCATGCCACTGCACAGAACATGCAAATTGCAACTATGCTGTGTGCCCATGCATCACAACAGCGTGACTACTTTCAATGGCAGTGGCAGCAGTGCGATTACATAATTGTTCTCGTGCCATGCCTGCACTGCTATATGCATATGTAAATATAATAAAATAAAATAAACCAAAATCAAAAAAATAAATGGCAAATATATAATCTATATATTGCCCTGACAGTTTGGTAGCCTTGTTAGTGTTGCCCTAACATTCAACCACTAATCGTTTGACCTGCCACAGCAAGCCCAGTAGTCTGAATACCTGTCTGCCTTTAATATGATTATCCATTTTTGACCCAGTTGCAGAAAACCCAATACTTTGATTAGACAATGGGACATCTACCCAAAAGAGGGGAGTAGCAACTATGCCATGGTAAATCTGCACAATCTGAAACCTATTTTCACAAACATCAACTTTCAGCATCTGTCCATGCTACTTACATATGTACCTTATCCATCCAGTCATGCATCATATTATCATTGTGGACATTGAGAAACTACACCAAGACATTCTATTGTCATTTCCACTAGACCCTGTGTGAAGAGTCATAGAAATTCACACCATTCAATATACAAGGAGTATCCACCTTCTAGGTTAGATATAATGTATTGACTGTCAAAGTGCAATACAAATATGTGTAAACTAGTAGTGGCCATGAGCAACTGCACAATTGCTAGAGGTGACTAGAACAAAGGAAAGTGGAATCAACCTTAACAGTAAAATTCTAGTAGACTAGATAAAGTAAAGTAAAGATAAGAGACAGTTCACAAGAAGAATTAGAAGAATGCAAGGAGTGCAGTTGTCAACAAGCAAGTTTGGGAGATGATCTCTAAGCTTCAACTGTAAAAGTACATATGTAGCTGAGAGTAAGCTGGGCAGTTCAAGTATGGCCATTTGAGATGGCTGAGATGATACCCCAATCATGGCTTGCAGTGGACACTCAAAGGATGTCTAGCAAGTCATGGTTTCTGGGTAAAAGTGTCTGCTGTCCATACTAGTGTACATGTGATAGTTGTAAGTATGTACCCACAGTTCGTCTATGTGCCTACAAGTGCACATAGACCCTTCAAACTAAGGTAAGGCAAGATATGTATTCTTCGAATATCTTAAATAGGAAAAATAGTAGAAAATAAAAGAAAAATTAAAAAGATAAGATAAAGTGGAAACTAGGTTTTCTAGCTATTAGTGATACCTCTCACACCCTGTAACCATGGCACATCTTGACAATCCCCTGGCAGGATCCTTCAACCGTATTCTTTTGGCGACATTCATGATATGTTCACTCCCGGCCCTCTGTGCCTCCACTCCATTCTTCTGTTGGGCTCACTCATGTCCCCAGTAACATGCTTTGCACAATGGAGCCTGGATTCGCTTCCACCTATACGTAGCTACATGCAAATACAGTTCCCTGCGCAATTGTGGGGGCCTTCTGCTACTCGAGTATGGGTAAGGCATGTATATATATACATACAAGACGGTATGAACGATATTCACGCAGGTCTAGACCGTGACAACCAGACCAATCAAAACCGTCTATATAATCTACCAGAGTCTGTTTTTTCCGTGGCATTTCTCATTATCATGGTTTGAAATACACGCCCTTACTTCCACAGAGCAGAACTGATGATTGTGCGCATATATACAGTTACACAATAAGTTAACTTCCCCTAGTCAAGAACCCAATATCCCGCCAATGCGTAATCCAGGCTACTGCGTCTCTTCCAGAAATTTGCGGCAAAGATTTATCTGACAATGTCGAAGAAGCCAACAGCGCTTCCGTGAGATCGAGATAAGGAATACCGAGTGATTCCTTATTCTCAATAGGTAAGGGTGTTGCCTGCTGGAAAAAACCCAGCAGATGAAGGGCAGGATTCTCGTCGATTCTTCCATTGTCAAGCCTCTTCACCCATTCATCCCAGGGTATTAAAGGGATGTGCAACTTCTCGGAGAAAATGGAGAACACGCTCATCCAGGGCACAGGATTTGGATGGACTAGGTGGAGATACTGGGAGTGGCTAGTCCGAAATTCAAACATAGCTCTTGCCACGATCTCCGTGGAGACCCATGCAATTGACTACAGCTTTTCTGAGCCAATAATATGCGACAGTGTGAAGCGACTCACATCATCTCTAAATGGAAGAGCACCTATAAGTTGTCCTGAACGTAGCATGGCTGGTAACCAATCTGTCGAGTTCCATGCACCACTAGAATTGCTGGTCATCTGACCGATTCTTACGATAATGGGTTTTAACGCGGTACGCTTGGCAGCTTCCTCCAAAATGCGCTCTTTGATAAAATATCAAGGGATGTTCGATCTATTGATACAGAAGGGCTAACCGGCGATCCATTTTGATTCACTATATCCGCTGCCTGCAACTATGTTGAAATCTTTGATAGGCTCTTCTTTTGGCCGTTCATTCATCTTCCAATCTAGGAAAAAAAGGTTACATAAAATTTCATATCCTTGATATTTATTTTGAGGACTTCACTTTTATATACACCCACAGAACTTGAAAAAATAAAGCGAGGAGGTGCTGAAAGAGGGGACTGGAGCGCAATATCCACCAGTTTTCTCACTCCTTGAAGCAGAGGAATGTATGAATTCAAGCCCAGATTGAAGTTGACCTTCCAAGCTATGGTTTATTAGCAAAGCTTATTGAAAAGTAATGAATAATATTTATATTACCGGTATGGATGATTAAAGTGACATTGTCACGAATCTGTAGCCCTCTGAGATTACCGGCACACCGGAGAGAGCGAATCACGGACCTCTTCAAAAATGTGTCTGCCCAAACCCAACTCCTCAAGAGTAGTATCTCCTTCCAGAAGTGTCACTTTGTCCGACTCTACAACGGCAGGTGGCAGACCACGCCTTGACAATGCATCGGCTTGCCTTCTATGCAACGATATCCTGGCGTCGGACTTCCTATTCAATGCATAAATATGATTTACTTCGAGAGATGACACCAGATTAGCTAGAAGCTGCGATCCCAACGCGCCGGTTGTACCCGTAAGTAGCACGATCACTCTCGACTTGGTTGAAACAAGTCGTGGGGAAGGCTGATGAGTAGGGAATGTGGAAGTTAGATTGGTTATAATCCTTTGTACACCATCGACGTTGGAGAGCTTTGGGATATTGGGACGGCTGATCGTAGAATTCATGAGGGAGATAGTTGCATTCGTCAGAGTAGTAACGGTGGGGTTAGAGTATACGATGTCTTGTGGCATCGGAGCGCTAATCATTTGCTTCTCCTGCACAATGGTCTGAATGAGAGTGTTTCTGATATATGCTGCTTGGAGGCTATGCCAACCACAATAAATTCGAATAAAGGGAAAGGAATACATATCGTATCTACGCACCTATCTCCCCCATTTTCGAAGATATCGTCGTCGTCGTTTATTGGTGTACTTCGTGCCATAACAGCATGAACTACGCTCCGAACTAATATAATGATTTGATGAGGCGACCAGGTCGAAGGCACGCATATACTGTATTTAGATATGCTGGCAGCGATATAAGCGGCACTTATTTCATTCTTGTATGTCGTCAGTATGACCGATCTACGTGGCGTTAGTTTCGTAGTCACTTCTAATGGCCGTTCTGGATGAGAGACGATTATCATCTGTAAAAACACTGAATAATTGGTTATGGTATGGTGAAAGAATGTTAGCACTTCTTTGAATATTTTGGAATGGCTCGGCGACAACGCATTAGCCTCCTCTACGCTTGGCCTAGCAAACTATGCATCGGGAACGGAAAATCTATTTCTTTGTAACTTACCAGATGGCGTTTCTATAGTTCTCAAGTGCCACGACATCTTGCAGCGGGACTTGGTGCCCTCTAGTAGGTTGCACTAGGACGCCGATGTGAGACTTGCCATGACCGATTACCATGGCAATTTCAACAAGTGGATTCCTGCATATAATGGTTTCTAAGGGTATGAAATCAGTACACTGTTATACGAAATATTTACTTCTAAGTATACCAATAGGAACAGGATTTGCCTTAGTAATATTGATTGAATGTACCAGTAAATCATACTGACAATAAACTGGCTTTGATGACTTACCTTTTCACCAGTAGACAGTATTATCTGATCGTCTTTGCGTCCATATACTTTGAACTTGGCCGGATTATTTGGATGTCTCAAGACCAGATCCTTCGTTGCGAACGCACGCTTGCCGTCCAATGTGAAATTAAAGGATGCAGGACTGTGAGTAGAGCTTTCCTACGCAAGATAGTCATTCGAATTAAGATACGATGACAATTGTGACAACCCACAACAAATACCAGTTCAAATACATCTGGGATATCGTCTTGTGGTATGAATCTGGGATCGCATTGCGGATTTATAGTGAGCCAGTCCCACTCGTCATATCCGGTAGGCTCTGTGGTGCACTATGTTAGAGAGTTTCTTATGCGAAAGCAGTCCATTACCTAAGTTAATCTGACCAACAGGCCCTGCCTCGGTACTGCATGATCAATACAACCCATCATTTACAAACTAGATGAACATACGTCCCATATAACCCAACAAGTGTGACACCGTTTCGAGATAAGGTATCTCCTACCGTTTTCTCTAGTGGCCCACCTCCGAACATCTATTCCGGTTAAACAAGGTGAATAACTACACCGAACAAGAATGGGCGTAATACCCACGATGCCGTTAAGCTTCCTGAGTCGTTCTACGTCTTCCGCATTGCGGCTCCAAATCTGCCTAGAGTATCAGAGGGTACTAGTCCATGGCAAGGCATATATTGAAGATCACCTCTATAAAAATAGGAACAGAGAACATTACTGTGCTCTGACATGCAATGGCAGCCTCCAACAAATTCGCATAGGATGGAGCAATAGGTGGATCACAAGGAGGGAAAACGGCAACAGACATCCCAGTCCGAGCCTTAGAAACAGTATCTGTCAGTCCCTTTCTAACGTCGTCGGCATAAGCTTACAGCCCAAGAGATCACAAAGTATCCCATTGCATGGAAGACAGGGAGTCCATGAACTGCTATCCGATGCTTTGACATGTCTGCACCTCCAATGTCTAATATAAGCGAAGTTATATACATGATCAAGTTAAATAGAGGTAAGTCACAGACTGGTGTTCCTGGACCACTGTAGAAGTGTTCGATGTGAAACGTGAATGGGGCTTGGGAGAGACGTTGTCCCTGGCCCATACATCACTTTGAGTGACCACTAATATCTTACACTCGACAATATATAAGTACCTGAAGAGTGTAATACTACAGCACTTGTATCAAGAATCTCTTCAATTTTCGTCTGTGACCATGCATTGATATGGGTTGGTGTGTCCCCTTCATAGAAATACAAGTCGGAGAAGGAAGGTATCTGTAATAGAACGGTGTGGTATTGTAGCGCTGATGACGTTACTTTGTTTGAAGGTGCATCGAGATCAACAAACAGGCCTTCACTCATGGTTTTCCGCACCAAATCCAATACGATGGTTGGAGAATTCCTCGTAGAAATAGGGAAGGCTGTCCCTCCTGCGGTAATGATTCCCCATAGGAGGGTGTGATACGTGATAGTATCTAAATAACGCGCACATATGTATTCTCAGGAGTCACGATCTGAAAAATGCGAGAAGAGAGATAGTATACCTAGATTAGCTAATATGGCAATGACCGGTGACCGCGCCATAGTATCCTCGCCGATTCGAGCGCGTACCAGATTAGCTGCAACGTTGACGGCTTGAGCGAACTCGGACCAGGTAATTGTTTGAATTGCCGTATCTTGTAAGCTTGAATAGACAAATACGGGATGATTAGGAGAGTTTTGGCCATTGAATTGTATCCATTGTGGAACAACAAGTGAGTCGTCAAAGACTGGTTGAACGAAGCCACCCATAAGTTTCATATCGAAAGCCAAAGTTTTTAATACTAGCAGCTGATAGCTTTAAAGGTATATTGTCTGTTGCAACTTTATGACAAGGTTACTGAGTCTGACACAATGTTGAAAAATCGCGAAGTGATTTAGTCTAAGACATGACGTGTCCACCATCTAACAGTATTTGCATACTCAATAGAAATTCCCAAATCTCAGGCCCCATCATCATGAACATTATGGAGTGCTGTCTATATTAGCCGAGGTGCCAACATGTACAGCCTCCGTGAGAAGGCGGACACGGATTCTATGTACGGTAATGTTCGAACCCTTTATGATTTAGATGATAGGGCGATTCATCAATCATAATACTGATACTGAGTACTCACGCCACTCTGCAACCGTAAATGTCTGCACGAAGTTCTTTTGCAAACGCAACTGTCTCGTCTGAACACTGTAAAACACCGCTGGGTTACTTTGATAATCTCACACTGTTAATCTGCAAATACTCCATTTCTTCCAGAGAGTACAACTGGCCCACACGGGTCATTACCACTGCCACCCACCTTGTTAGGTAATTTTGAAGCAGATACGAAGTTGAATTCTGCACGCGAAGGTATTCTCATTCTAAGCTATTTCCTTTAACTGCCACATACATTGTAGTGATACTTCACGTGGGTAGTATATGATAGTCAGTCCCAAGCCCAACACGTATATTACGATTCAAGTACCGGCCCGGGCAAAGCAACAAGCTGTTTCATCCCAAAGCTATGTGACCCATATACTCGAACCAAGCTCCAACCAGATTTCCTAAACAGTTCCACAAAGTGGCCCAATGTACGCTCTTGCGCATTGAACGCGACAAGCATCTATGGATATATAAATATGAAAATATTTATACAACCCCTAGATAAGGCAAATACCTGTATGTCCGTGAGATACGCACGAGCTGATGCTTGGCCCATGTTTGCTAAAAGCGGATATGGTGCAGCTGGTACCATTGCACCTGGTATGGTTTGATTAGGGCTTGTGTCAAGACAAGCATATGGGATTATATGATCGACGACAACTAATTTGGTTTCCGGCGTCGCAGCGTTTCTTAGATGCCGAAGAATGGGAATGGCAAGACGGTCAGACCAGTCGTGCAATATTTTGCAAAGCAGAAACACTGAGGCGTCTTTGATGGGCTGAGGTGTTGTGAAATCGTGAACTAGATCGTCTTTCACCGCTGTCGTGATTCAAATTCAACTCTATGCTCGCACCTTGTAATCTGACCTGCTGAGACGTCAGTCCTAATGGCGCCTTATTCTCCCAATACTGCATACAATGGTAATTAGAGAGTTTCGTCACCAAACGAAAGATGGAATACTTTGATGGATCCGGGAATGACACTCGATCGATCCTGAACTACATAGCGAAGATCGGGGTAAGCATTATAAAGAGTAAGCGTCAATGCGCCTTCTCCGCCGCCAACATCTACAACAACACTCTTCTTGGGTAGTTCAGCCCATGGAAATCCTGTCGGGTGGCGTTGACGGGCGTAAGCGAGAGAGGCACAGCTAAGAACCTTGCAAAATGACACCGGACGGGTTAACACTTGCTGCCGTACGCATAGCAGCCCCAAACCTCCTGAGTCTATACTGGTTATTAGGCTGTTCAAACCAGGCAAAGGGATCAACATCGGACGCAAAAGCACGATTCAATGCCGTCAAGGTGGGCAAATCGGAATGTGAAGTTGCCTGGTCCAGTAAATTATCAGCCATATGAGCGGAACCTTTGAAGACTTCGTCTGTGCTGATCGATCGTATTATACAAGGTGACCTACGGCTAAGTATGTGAAGACTCACAAATGCTCTATCAATGCAGCAGACCCGCCGGTCCCATCATGTCTTGAATCTTGTCTGAAACAAATACCTCGTTATAATCATGACCGATTTTGGTGGCGCTAAGTAGCTGACCTGTATACTTCCTCAAAATCTTTTCCTGTATCAAGAAATGATGATAGCCGATTGTTGGAAAACACGTCGGGGGTTACTTCTCGAAAGATATGATAAGAACAGAGAAGACGAAGGAGTCTCCCTGTACCTAAGTCAAACTGGGATCGCCGAAGCAATTAATCAATGTTAGTAAATCACCAAGCTTATTTTCATCCATTTGAGTTGCCTTCGCAATTTGGTGTATATGTAGACCCTGTTTCGGAGAGGTATCATATTTTTGTTTTATAAAACCAGTCCATTTAGTAAGCTCTTACGCTTGTACCGTGAGGTCGTAAACATTCCACTACGCTTGTCACTAGAACAGTCTGCAAAGCAGCAGACACATGAAACTGCGGAAATGAAGTATATAAGCATCGCGAAAAAAGAAGTTAAAAAAAAAGGAGGCCTGTTACTCCGCATGCAGTATTGATCATTGTGACTGAAGGCTCTCGCACAGTAACGACGAGCTGAGATGCAGCGGCCACAATAACAGAGATGGCCTTTGCGATATCCGGTTCACGCCTAGTCTTCTCAGAATCAAGAGTGAATAGCCCATCCAGGGACGGAAACTCAATGGACTCTAGGATGCATCTCTGTTCGATTTGGTCGACTGCTGCAGAAATTAGGTCGGAAAGAGCCCTCAGCGTCGAAATCATGGTAGTTGAAGGTGGCAATGAAAGCTGTCGCATCGGCAATCTGCCGATATATGAGGGGAGACAAAATGCCCAGGTTCTGTTCCCTCCAATAGGACGTTATCAAATTGAGTGAATACTTCTCTTCGTTTACGATACTTGATGCCCATGTTAATGATTAATGAGCCATCATCAATAAGTACGCGGCCGACTCGGACAACCTGTGCCAGCTTACTTTTTGCACATTTTGTGTCCTATCCTTATATCCTGCATATATCTGAAGTTTGGCATATATCAATATAAATTTACAATGAGTTTACTTTCGGCGTGTGAGGCAGAAGACGCGAGTTGCACAATTGAATCGAGGTTTCGTCATTCAATTGGCAGTCACTGTTCGCTCTTACATTGCAAACGCTGACGCGTAAAGTAGTGTTTTTCTTGTATAGGAGGCAGACGAGAGAAGATTATTGTTACATAGAATGATCTTTACAAATGAAACAAACTTGGGAATGTTCAAATGTTAGACATAGCCGAGACTTTGCCTCGTTTTGTCAATAAATAGATTATTAGACTTAAGCATCCTCGTTACCCAATTTCCAAAGCACAAACCCCACAACAGATCCATGTATGTACCTCCACCATTCTGTCAATTCCATCAGTGATGAACTCCCAACGAAAAGCAATAATGCTGAAAGACTCACAGCACCAACTGTAATGAGAATACCCTCAAACAGTTGTTTGTATGGAGTGGCGACAGGTTTGCCACCCAGGTAACTAGCGATGTTACTGGATATGGTCGTGACGTGATAGGGATACTTTCCAACTTGTTTCACTTCTTTCCAATCGAGAATATCCCCGGCTGCAAATATTCCAGGGTACCCTTTAACTTGAAGTGTATTCTCCACTCTGACATGACCATCAGATGTGACTACTTCGGACCCGAGAGAGGAGGAAATAAAGGCTGTGTTAGGTCGCCCGCCCCGTGTCGGCACCTAGATATTGCAGTATGAGATGATGAAAGCGTCCTTGATATCTCTGACATACCACTAAGTCAGCATCGACGCGGACCCCGTTAACGGTGACTATTCTCGAAACATTCTCGCTGGGAATTTCCTTGACTGAATCGTCTAGTACAAGCATGATTTGCTTTTGGATGAGCCGATTTTCCATATCAATCCGAAATTTATCAGGGTAGACGCTGTTGAGAAGATGCTTTTTGTTATGTATGAGGGTTATTTTTTTATCCTGAAGATCCAAGACAAATGAGCAGCGGATTAAAATTTAACGAATGATACGACGAACCTCGTACACCTCCTTTATTTCGGCCGCAAATTCTATAGGTCATTCACGTAAGTATAAGACATTATCCGGATATCAAAATCTAAACTTACCAATTCCAACTGCGCCACCCCCAATAAGAGCAATATTCTTGGCCGCCTTGATTTTCTGCTGCCAGGTATTAATGAATTTTAAAGCTTGGTCTTTGTGCGACGGTAGGTCGATGCCCCCTTCCCAGATACTTCCAGAAGCTAGCACAAGCACATCAAAAGGTATATTTCCGTGGATGTCGGTTGTGACGTGCCCTCCTCCATTTTTAGAAGGAACAATCGAGGTAACTTCCGCCCGAATGAATGACCCGTTATCATTGTGGAATAGCTTATCGTATGGAATGATAATCCGTTTTTCTAGCTCTCCTTTAGGGGACGCCAGCATACGAAGAGCCGCTGGATAGTGAAAGAAAAACTCTCGAGAAGAAATCAAAGTCAGGGCGTGTTGCTCCGGGTTAAGTTGTTGGGATAAAGCGCGAGCCAACGCAGCACCTGAGGGAGTACGATGAGGCAAGGGCACAAACACAAATAGAAAATATAATGACCAGCGCCGCCACCACCAACTATAACGACGTTCTTCTTAGAGGCCATGGCTGGAGACACGCAAAAAAGTGAATTTAGAGGTGTAATCGGTGCTCAAAGTGGGCATTTGCAGCAACCTCCGCGGGTTTAATGGTTTGCTTTGACGAGTCATGGCCCATGGGAAAAACGGCAACCCACGGTTTCCCAAGAAAGCTTGCAGTCAAATGGGGCTGTTTAGGGACACAAGTCACAAGATGAAAAGGGGAATTTGATAAGCTCTCCGAGTCAATTCGATAGGCAGAGAGGCTGAGGCAGACTCGCCAATCATGCATCATGCAGGTGTGTCGAGTGTCGAAGTTGTATATTTAGCATCTAGTGCCTAGTATTGTCAAAGTGTATTTCTTATGAACTAATTATATATTAAAAATAGTATGAGTTGACTCTATTGCAATACACAATATACAAGGGTTTAATAAGCTTGTAATAAAAGTACTTTGTGTCTCAATATCTTGTGTCAGTTAGTGTAGCACCTCCTGACAATATAGGTTGGATGCTCTGGGAGGTGTATAGTGGTTCTGACACACATTAACCTCCAAATGCATGGTCCACAATTAGCATCTTCATATGAAAAGTTGCAATAATTGGTGGACTCCCCCTATAAAAAGGTGTGTTTCATCATCAAATTTAACACACACCCTTGATGAAACACTTTTTTAATCCCATATCTGTTCAATTTCCTAATCCCATCATAGATCTGAACTTTTCCACCTTTGGTTTTGGTAATGCTTTGGTTAAGATATCTGCCGGCATTTCATCTGTTTGTAGGTAGATAGGGTTGATTGATTCCTTTTCTACCATGTCACGTAACCAGTAGTAGCATAGGTCCAGATGTTTCATTCGTCCATGATGTTCTGGATTCTTGGCTACAGTTAGTGCTGACTGGTTGTCAATGAAGAGTTTTGATGGACATGGTGCCTTGTATCCCAATTCCTTTAACAGGTTCTGCATCCAACAGATCTCCTTCCCTGCTGCAACTGCAGCAACATATTCAGCTTCTGTGGTGGATAGTGTCACAATTGGTTGTAGTTTGCTGCTCCAACATACTGCTCCTGATCCCACTTTGATTATGTACCCTGTTGTTGATTTTCCACTGTCCTTGTCTCCACCATAACTAGCATCACTGAAGCCAACGAATAGATCTGTATTTAATGGATCAGGACCATATGTGAGTTTCATATCCATAGTTCCCTTCAAATATCGGAATAGATGCTTGACAGCCTTCCAGTGTGCTATACCAGGGTTTGAATTAAACCGAGCCAATACTCCTGCAGTGTATGCAATGTCGGGACGGGTGGTAGTGGCCAAGTACATCATGGACCCAACTGCATTAATGTAGGGAATGTCACGCATTTCATTCTGTTCCTCCATGGTTTTGGGTGACTGATCTGATGATAGTTTTGCCCCTGGATCCATGGGTGTACCCACTGTATGACAATTTGACATCCCAAATTCCTGTAATTTGTTCAAGATGTACTGGCGTTGTGATAGAGAGATAGTCCGCTTTTCTCGATCTCGTGTGATTTCAATGCCTAATAGGAAAGATGTAGGTCCTAGATCCCTGAGTTTGAAATGTGTAGCTAATTCAGCTACAAAATCATCCAGGACTTTTTCAGATGGTCCTGCAAGGGTGATGTCATCTACAAATATGGGAACAATGACTTTGATTCCATCTCGTTGATAGATATAGACCGATGGATCAGAATAAATCCGCTTGAAGTCCATTTTCTCTAGTACACTCCGCAGGTGTTTGCTCCAGAGATTGCTTGCCTGCTTGAGTCCATAGAGCGACTTGTCTAGTCTACATGCTACATCTGATCCTCCTTGGTGAAATCCTTCTGGCTGGACCATGTATATTTCTGTATCAATATCACTGTTGATGAATGCATGTGATATGTCAACTGATCAGAGGTGAAGGCCTTCTGCTGCAGCCAGTGCTAATACTAGACGAATAGTAGCATGGCGCATTGTTGGGGCAAAAATCTCTGTATAGTCAAATCCTGGTCTCTGGTTGTATCCTTTAGCAACCAATTGTGCCTTAAACCGTTCTATTGATCCATCTGCCTTTCGTTTCACTTTGAAAACCCATTTTGATCCTATAGCCTTTTTTCCTGGTGGTAGTTTCATTATGGTCCAAGTTCCATTGCTCATGTGTGTATTCATTTCCTCCAAGGCTGCCTCTCTCCATTGTCTTGCCTGTGGACCATTCATTGCCTCTGTAAATGTCCTTGGTTCAGAAATAATTGACACATGTGCCTCCTCCAATTCCACTTCATCGGTACTGTCAGAAGTGGTAGGATTGGGTTCCCAGGTTTTCCACCATTCATTAGGAGGTTTTTTGTTGCGCAAAGGTTTTCGAATGGCAATTGGTCTGTTATCTTCCTCCTCCTCTTCCTCCTCCTCATTATCTGTGATCTGGGGGGATGGTGTGATAACATTGTCTTCAGATTCAGGTACAGGGAATTCATGATCCTCCACAGGGGCAGTTGGTAATTCACTTGGTGGATTATCATCTTCTTCAACAACTGGACCCCCTGGGATATAATCCCTAGTACTTGATTCATCCTTCCCACCAGTATCTGGAACTTGTGGTGGTTGGTGTTTCCATGTGTATCGTTCATCAAATTCAGCTCGTTCACTGATCACTATCCTTCTTGTCAATGGGTTGTAGAATAACCATCCCTTATACCCTTCAGGATACCCAATGAAGATGCATTTCTCCATGTGAGATCCCAGGCTTGATCGTTTATCCTTTTGAATGTGGACATATGCAATGCATCCCCAAACTCTGATGTGACTGATATTTGGTTTCCTTTTGTGCCAAATTTCATATGGGGTTTTGTCCTTTAAGGCAGATGATGGGCAGTGGTTCCAGATGTGTACAAATGCAGCCAGGCAGTACTCCCAGAAGTTCTTGGGTAGTTCAGACTCTGTTAGCATGGTTGTAATCCCTTCTGCTAATGTCCGGTTTGCACGCTCTGCCATTCCATTTTGCTGAGGTCTATTACGGACTGTATGCTGACGCAAGATACCATGTTTATCGGTGAATTCAATGAATGCCCTTGACATGTATTCTCCACCCTTGTCATCCCTAAGTTTCTTTATTTTCCGTCCAAGGAGGTTCTCTGCAAATGCTTTGTACCGTTTGAATGCCCAGAAAACACCACTTTTGGACTTGATTGGGATGACGTAATAGAATCTTGAAGCCTCATCAATGAATGTGACCCAATAGTAACATCCAGATCGGGATCTTGTGCCAATATAATGTACATCTGTATGTACCAACTCCAAAGGTTCATTGCAGTGATGTTCTGAGGGGGGAAATGGATTGGCATGCATCTTTCCTGCAAGACATGGTTCACAAATTGGATCTGGTTTAGCCTTTGAATTAAGTACCAATCCTTTAACCATGTTTCTTCTCATTAGATTCTTTATCCCCTCATAGTGGTGATGTCCCAATCTTCTATGCCACAGAGACAGATCTAGAGGTAAAGTAGAGGACATGTGCACATTCTCCATTTTATTTATAATAGTCTTGCCATCCAAGTAGCCCACATTTCGATCAGTGATTGATGCAGTGAATAAAAGATTCCCATGGCGATTAAATCTTATGGTTTTGGATGAAATGTGTACATCAAATTCTTTATAACGTGTGAGGTATAGGACAGCAAGAAGATTATTATGTAAAGCTGGAACATGTAATACTTTTGTGAATTCAACCTCCCGGCTAACTCTTCCATCAATGATTGGTTGAAAAATAACACTCCCAACACCTTCAGAATATACAATTCTATTGTCTGCAAGTTTTATTGGGGTTCTGTATGGGGTATAGGTGTGGAACCAATTGTAATGGGGTGTCATATGCGATGTGGCCCCTGTGTCTGTATTCCAATCATAGATATTAGCTGAGGTTGCACATGCATCATGTTGTGAAAAGACACTTGCTTTTCCTGTCTGTTCCTCTACTTCCTCTATTTTTGCCTCTTCTATCTTGTTAGCACTGTTGCGTGACTGCCAGTATTGCTGTATCTTTTCTTTATTCCTTGGCTTTGGACAGTCATAGCTGAGGTGCCCTTCCTTGTCACAATTATAGCAAACCATCTTTTTTCGATGCTTGATGGGTGCTTTGGCCCTATTAACCATTTCTCCACGGCGATTGCGATTTAGTTCCTCGCTTCTAAATGCCTGGAGAATGGTATTCTTGTCCAACTTTTCCATGAGTAATAATGATGAGGAGAGGTGTGCATATTCCTCAGGAAGAGCCCGGATGAGTGCCATGCATTGTAATTCTTCATCCAACTTTTCAATTGTGAAGTCCTTTGGGCGCAGGTTTTGAATAGTCCCCATTGCTTTATCAATTCTGACACCCAAATCCATCAAAGACTCCTTTTCATCCTTTTGGATTGAGAATAGGTCATCATAGGCATTGAAGCGGGCTCCTGGTTTTTGTTGTAAGTGTGTCCTTTCCAACAAGTCCCACATTTTGATTGGATCTTCTTCAAATCCACGGAAATGCACCCTCTGATCATTTTCCACCATAAGATATATCTCTGCAGCTGCTTTCTCTGCCTTTGTTTCCCACTTCTCAATGTTATCACTGCCATTTACTGGCTTGATTTCTTTTCCACAAACAAGCTTCCAATAACCCAACTTCATCAACCATGCCTTCATTTTTCCAGACCATTCTGGATAATTTTGGTTGTTTAATGGTTTGAATTTTGGTAATGATTCTGAGGATGTCATGCTTGACACAGTAGGGAAATTTTCGAAAATCCGAAAATTAAGGTTTTTTGCTTATGCAAGCAAAAGTGACAGGCTCAACCAAACACAAAAGTTGGTTTGTTATGCCTCCAAATTCAAGTACTTATAGTAATGTGTATTACAATTAGAAGCCGGGGCCCATAACCTATTAAAAATAGTATGAGTTGACTCTATTGCAATACACAATATACAAGGGTTTAATAAGCTTGTAATAAAAGTACTTTGTGTCTCAATATCTTGTGTCAGTTAGTGTAGCACCTCCTGACAATATAGGTTGGATGCTCTGGGAGGTGTATAGTGGTTCTGACACACATTAACCTCCAAATGCATGGTCCACAATTAGCATCTTCATATGAAAAGTTGCAATAATTGGTGGACTCCCCCTATAAAAGGTGTGTTTCATCATCAAATTTAACATTATAATATCTGAAACTGAGATTTCTCACACAGTAGAAGTCTGACGGCGTGATGGGACAATTTTCCTAACAGAAGAGTTTTGGACATCCATGGGGTCACGTGCACTTCCCCGTTGATTTAGTAGAAGTCTGGCGGTGATGGGACAATTTTTCCAAATACATCAATACGGTGACGCGCACATCCCCTATTCACTGCATTGTGATCGGCATTGGCGGCGAAACCAGTTTCGCTTTGGTAATATATCATTTAGAAGTCGAATACGCCACAAATTATATAACATCTACTAAAAGGGCAAGTTTTTTCTCGCACATTATTAAACAACTTTTTTGAAATACTAGTTGGCAATCGCCATGTGGTATGATAAGTACACATTTGGCACCCACCGGAATGTTCTCTGACATACTTATGGCAATGGTAGGTAACGCAACGACTTAGATGCGTGCCAGGGTCATCTACCAGGCTTGCCCAAAGCCTAATTTATCTGCAGTTTCAGAGGCTGCCCTAGTTTGGTATGTTCCTCTCAGGGCTGACACATCCCCAATATGAGTACCAACGCCACATGTCATACCTGCGGAACAGGCCTGACAGCGTGTATCAATCTCGCCGAAACCAGAAGGCTGTTGAGTTAAGAGTCCAATTCGGCCCAATCAAACCCCATTATGGGCTCCTGTCTCTCACATAAGGTTTTAATGGACGACAAGACGGCCGCATTCATCCCAACTCCAAGCACTTTACGTCCTGCCATGTCCACTTTTGAAACTCTTCGCCAACTGCATGCCATCATCGGCAGCGCTCTCATTGACCTGGAGACCAATTTCAGCGGAAAAAACCTCGATTGGCCTTCACTCGACAAGCCTTTCGCTCCAGGTGCAGCAGAAATTGCCGCCGCACAATGTGTAGAGGCCACGAACAAGATAGTCGCAGCAGCTGAACAAATTACGGCCACCGTGAGGGGGCCGTCCTTTACCCTGTTCGATGCATCCATGGCTGTCGGTTCCACTTTTTTATGAGGAAACCCGTGCTCACAATTTTTTTTAGTACCACCTTCCAGCTTGCTTGCGCTTTGTGGAACAGACACATGTGGTCGAAATTCTGCGCGAAGCCGGCTCCGGAGGTCTACATGTGGACGAAATTGCTGCAAAAAATGATCAAAATGCCCTCAAAATGAGTTCGTATCCATCATAATAATCATCCTTTTCTCTGAGTCATGCTAAGATCATTTGGCTTAGACCATGTCTTACGTCTTTTGGCCACGCATCATATTCTCCGGGAAGTGAAACCAAATGTCTTTGCCAACAACAGGATATCTTCTACATTCGATACCGGCAAGTCTGTAAAAGAAATATTGGCGGAGTGAGCAGTTTGTCCTACAATACGCTGTATGTATAGCTAATACGATGCCACGCGCAGTCCTGCAGCCAAATACGATAATACCAATGGAATGGCCGCATTTATTGACATGGCGTAAGAGCTAGTTACATTTATGTCCCGCATTCGCTGATATATTGCAGAGGCGACGAAATGTTCAAAGCTTCAGCATATTTAACAGAAACTTACACCGACCCAAAAACTAAGCATTCTTTGGAGCCCTCTCAAGCATCTTTCCAACGAGCTCTGAACATGGATACGCTGTATTTCCCGTGGTTGGAATCAACGAATAGGGTCAGACGTTTCGGAGTTGCCATGATAGGCTCGTCGCAATGGGAGGCACCGGATGCCATATTGCAAGGTAAGAACTTTGGTAATATCAATTTCAATATTTTAATAGAGCCAGGTTTCCCATGGGGCTCGCTTCCCAAAAATAGTCTAATGGTGGATGTCGGTGGAGGTATTGGATCTCTAGCATTAAAAATTGCGAAGGTGCATCCACATATCCGCATGGTCATCCAAGATCGTCCGGTGGTAATTGGAATGGGAGAAGGGGTATGTCGCCCTTTGATTTTCAAAAAATTTCGTGACCTGGATTTTTTTTCTTTCCAAGTTTTGGAAGGCCCAGCTACCAGATGCTCTTTCGAGTGGTCGGGCCCGATTTGAAGGTATATCATAGTTCACTTCGCAGAAAAAAACTCACTAGCCGTAACACAGCACATGACTTTTTCGAACCTCAGCCTTACCGGGATGCGTCGGTCTTCCTGCTCCGTGCTATCTGTCACGACTGGCCCGACGCATTCGTTATAAAAATTTTGAAGCACTTGCGTGACGCGGCACAGCCTCACACTAAACTCCTTCTTGGAGACCATATCATTCCTTATGCGTGTCCAGACGATACCGAGGCGAGCGATTTGCCTGGCGCTGCAAAAACATTGGCTCCAGCCCCTCTCTTGGCCAACTTGGGGCGGGCCAGTGCTGTCGCATATTGGGTTGATTTGACTGTTAGTGGTTGTTGCATTGAAATGTTCAAACACTTTTTGATCCTGACTGGACAGATGCAAACGATGTTCAATGGCCAAGAACGAACACTCAGTCAAATTGTATCCGTTCTCACCGCAGCCGGTTGGAAAGTAGTAAATGTACACAGAGTCGGCGACTCTCGTTTCAGCCATATCACTGCTGAAATAATTTAGTCCAACTTCGGATCATTTCCAAAGAATCCTCTGTTTTACCGAATCTGATATATACATAATGAGGAAATGATCGATATAATTTTGATCTTGATTAATGCCAAACGAATTATTTACAACAACTGTCAACGGCCAAACAGCTTCAATCTAGACCTAGTCGGAACTCATCTGTGGAAACGGTTGAGAATTTTGAGAATGATGCAACGATCAAACAATAATTGACTCTTTCCGCTTATACCGGTGTGAGACCAGTTGGTGGGAATGGTGGGAATGGTTTGATATCGCCGCAACTAGTTACAAGCTACCACCGAATATATTGTTGTATGCACTGCTTCTGAGCAGGCGTCGGGCCTTCTTGCTTTATGAAAAGGGAAGGAGAGACGACAGGAGATTCAAAGGGAGTTTTAGCGGGGCAATATAGGTTATATCCTTGGATTTGTTTGCATAAAAGAAAAATCACTGCACAGTGATGTAAAGAAGTGTTATGTTACTCTTGACAGCGGGCCCCTAGTAATCTATTAACATCCCAACAGAACCTGAACTTCGAATCCACGTAATGGATACTTGCAGTAACCTTGCCATGGACTTGTGCGGAGATGCTTCCACCCCGACCGGGATCATGTTCATGTCATGATGTGGCTGAATGTTCGTGGCTAAAATATCTTGAAGACTTTAACGAGCCTGAGAGGCATCACTGATCAGTGTTGTCAATCTAGCTCAGGCTGGAACTGGGAACGTTGATTCGGATATCGCAGTTAAATAATAGATTGAGTCAACCATCTCTTCTGCCTTCACCACTATTCACTTGCGCTGCCATGACATTGGAGCACTTGCAGTCATTGCATGCTCTGATCGGTGATGCAATCAAAGAAATCCAAGAAGCATTTCGAGCGGAAAACCTTGATTACCCGTCACTCGAAAGCCCTTTCGCCTCGGATGAGGCGGAAGAGTTGGCTTCTTCACCGAGTCTCGCAGAAGCATCCAAAACAATTATTGCGGCATCCAGCCAACTCATTGCAACCGTGCGTTCACCATTCGGAACTGTGTGTAACAACGGAATGAGTGTGAGTCAGATTAAATGCAAAGAGCACATGAAGCCTCAACAAATAACATAGTTCCTGGTTTCTGCATGTCTGAGACTTACGGAACAAGCACACGTCGTGGAGGTTCTCCGCGAGGCTGGCGAAAGCGGATTACATGTCAACGACATAGCTATTAAATTGAATTTAGCCCCCTCAAAACTTGGCGAGTCGCTAAACAAAGGGGCTTAATGAAAATATAACTCGCTCACTATCAACCTTAGCTCATTCAATGCGTCTTCTTGCGACCCACCATGTCTTTACAGAAGTTGCTCCGGATGTTTTCAAGAATAATCGGTAATTTCTCTTAGTTTGAGACAGACGATTCAGTTAAGATTCATTAACGTAGAATTTCGTCCTATATCGATACAGGGAAAGGAATCGAAGAGATCTTAAGCAGGTAAGGCGAGGTATTGTATTCTTCAAAGAATGAAATCATTATGTTATATTCGACAGCCCCCAGAACAAATATCAAGGAACTTCTGGAATGGCAGCCTTTGTTGCCTGCGCGTACGTCACCGAATTACGATTGAAATTAAGATTAATATTAAAAAATTTATTATATCGAAGTGGAGACGAATTTTTTAAATCTGCTGCATTTTTGACCGAGGCTATGACCAACCCGACATCAGCTCATTCCCGTCTCCCAAATCAGGCCGCCTTCAATTTAGCTTGGAATACGGACGCTAATTTTTTTCAGTTTATGGAACAGCCTGGAAATAAGTTCAGATCGGAACGTTTTGGAATGGCTATAAAAGCCACAGAAGGGTTTTCCAGACCAGAGGCCACTATTGATGGTATGTAATAGTCAAGGTCCAATTTTTGTCCTTCCTTCCCTTCTAAAATAATCTTGGAGGTTTCCCATGGAGGGAATTACCGGAAGGTAGCTTGGTGGTCGATGTCGGAGGTGGTTTAGGAACGTCGACAATGCTGCTACAGACTCATTTTCCGCATCTGAAATACGTAATACAAGACCTTTCTTCAATTTGCGTGTCGGGAAAGAAGGTAAGTTAATCCCAAGCGTGAATGAACCGGGCTCAACTCCCACAGGTGTGGCAGGAACAAGCACCACTTTGTCTAGGTAGTGGTCAGGTCCGCTTCGAAGGTAAGTCGTCGACTTCGCCTCTGTGAGAAGTCTAGTTTACATTGCCTGTCGCATAGCGCATGACTTCTTCACTACACAACCGCAAACCCAAGCCTCCGTATTTTATTTGAGAACTATTATACACGATTGGGATGACACCAATGCCCAAACGATCTTGCGCCAACTGCGTATTTCTGCCACTTCGACCACTTTCTTAGTCGTCGGAGAACACACCTTGCCCTACGCCTGTGCTACTGAAACCAGTGCTACAAAACTAGCCAGCGGTATAAACGTCACTGCACCATTGCCGTTATTGGCCAACTTCGGGGAAGCACATGCTATGATATATGACATTGATATGAACGTGAGTTTAACCACGTTGAGGATATTAAAGAGAACATTCCTCTCAATCTTGCACTGTTATTTTTTGTAGATGCATGCGATGTTTAACGCCCAGGAACGAACGTTCTCGCACATTGCGGGTCTATTGAATAGCACAGGATGGAGTATCATTGATGTGAGAGGATTAAGAGGAAGTCTGTTCGCCCATATAACTGCTAAGCCGTCTCAAGAATTCTCCTAGCTCCCTAAAATCCTGTATGACTACGCACCATAATGAACACATCTTAGATAGTTCGATTGAAACAAGCTCATTGTAATATAAATACATAAGTTGTTAATAATATATTGAAGGGGGGACTTTTAATCATATAGGGTGCGCAATAACATATCCAAACCGTGACACTCCAGTAAGACGAACTTCTACTATTTTCCATCGTGCCTTCAAAGCCAAGTCCACTAGCTCCTGTAACGATCTTTCGTAACTTCCGAGCATCGTCTGCATCTGTTATCATACTTGAGTGTCTAATATGGTTAGCGGGGACAGGGTACTCGCCATCAGATCCACATAATTCGTTGTGACAGTCGCCTTACCCAAGTTGGCCAACAAAGGGAGCGGAGCAAGCCGGTTTTTTGCGCCTGGTAGAGCAGCAGAAGGTGTATCGTCTGTGCATGCATACGGCATAATGTTATCTCCGATGACGAGGATGGTATCAGACCGAGCGGCCGCACGAAGATGGTTAAGAATAATCAAGGCCTCTTGGTCTGCCCAATCATGACATACAGCACGGACCAAAAATACCGACACATCCTTGGTATAGAGTCTAGGTAATTTGGTTATGTGAATAGCGTCCTCACTTACCTCAATAGGTTGTGCATGGAAAAAGTCATGAGAGTATATCTTCACCCGCCCCAATTCTAGACATCCGGGCTGCTCGCTCTCCCAGAGCTAACATAATAATATCGTAATGATATCACGATAATAAAAAATCCGAAGACTTGCCTCTTTCGCGGCGGCGACAACTTTCGGACGATCTTGTATAACAAAGCGGAGATGAGGAAAAGCTTGAGCTAGACGCAACGAAGCGAAACCCAAACCACCCCCAACGTCGATAACCAGCCCGTCATGCTTTACGTCGGCCCAGTCGTAAGCTATATAAATATTGAGACGTGTACTGTGTACCGAATATAACTAATAAGCAGATTATAACCTACCAGATTGTACTGCTTCGGGATGTTCATAAAGCGACAGACCCATGATAGCGTGCCCAAAACGACTAAGGCGGTCTCGGTTTTCGGTCAATTCTAGCCATTCGAAGTAGTTTTTGTTGGTTTGAAATGCACGCGAGAAAGCCGTGCGCGGAAGAGGCTCGGTTTGGGACACCTCTGATGGACCGTCGGTATCTGGAAAGCAAGCAGCAGACTTGAACATTTCGTCTCCGCTGTAGAAACATATACATATTTATGTGTATCCTCGACAAGACGGTTGTATAATTGACTCACAGCACTGCCACAAGGGCCGCCACTCCTGAGCTTCCCAAATATTTTCCCTGAGGACTTTGCACATAGCATGGTTGGGTCGTTCAAAGATATGGGAAAATATCTTACTTGGCTAGAATCTCGTTGGATGACTTTCCAGAGCTAAACAAGGAGGAAAGTCTGTTATTTGTAAAGACACCTGGTGTTACTTCACGAAAGAAGTGATGGGTCGCCAGAAGACGTAAAACATGTTCTATGTTCCAAAAACGCCCAAAATGAGCGGGATTGAATGGAATAACTCAAATTTGAACCAACCAAGCTTCTTTGACTCTACGCCAGTCTCTTCTGCGACACAGTCGACATGCATCCCATCAGGACCAGTCTTCGCTAATATTTCCACAACATTTTTCCGTTCTATAAAAGAGAGTGCAGACGGGATATGATACGCCATCATGGCATCGTACAGAGACAGATAAGGAAGTTTAACATTAGCAATGAGTTGTTCGGCTGCAGCTACTATAAGGTTCGAGGCTTCGACTACTTCAGGGGACGTGGTGAGTTGTTCTGAAAGGGAACTTGGGGCATATACGTCATCAATGGAGGGATATGTAACCTGTGCATTCGAAAATGTCGTGTCCAGTATAGACAAGGCATTGCCAATGACGGCATGCAGTTGGCGAAGTATATCGATGGACATATTACTAGTATTGGAGGCATCTTCTGTGTTATTTAGATCACTCCCGCTGTTGTGTTCAAGGTTTCAATGATATTAGCATGGGAAGCCGAGGGGTAAGAACACATTTCGGGTGGGTCTTGGCCAAGTTGTGCGTGAGAGAACCCGGGATAGTTTGCCGCCAACGGCGAAATGGGCTTCCATATAGGGTGTTACTTTCTCACCTAGTACCCAGTGTTGGCAATGGAAGATAGGAAAAAGAATGCATGTCTGGGAACAATAATTCCGAATCTTACTTAGTTGATGAGCGCTGTTACGTGAGATGGGCACCGTTTACACATAAGTGATATTTTTAGAACCATTCCAGGATTAAGGTTAGAAATTAAGTCCAGGTTTCTGGCGTTACCGCAAGAGTAACATTGTAAGAATCCAGTAGACTCCAACCCAACGGGAAATGGCACGCAACGAAATTGAATATCGTACAGCCGTCTTACTCTTGTGGCCAAAGCTCATGCTCGAATCAGCGTCGTCGCCAACCACACTCCTGGGAATGCTTGACCTGGATCATAAGCTTCTACCATATGGATGATCTGGTCCATTTTTAAAGCGCTGATGTTGTTTGATTGTATGGCATGCATTGAATGATGATCAAAGGCGGGGCGTCAGGAATACACACTTCACCGTGGCAAATGGAGAAACAAGCAGCACATGCATCTCACGACTCTGTCGGGGATTAGTCTCGAGCACACGTCAATTTCAGTGTGATAACCGGATGTTGGCACCTGTCTGTCGTGAATGAATGCAATAGCACAGACGCTCGAGGTCAACCGCAGGCACCCGGATACCGATATCTTCAAAATATTAATATTATATATTTTACAACAATCCTCCAGTCCCCCAGACATCTTTGCGTGACATTTATTATTTGTGATTAGTTACAGGAAGGCGGATACTAACTTGGCATTGACTCTTGTATGGTAGTTTGACTAGCCTCTGTCACGGCAACCATATGTCCTCGATGCTCGATTTGATATTGCCTGCAATAGGAGTAGCGTTGTCTCTGGCCATTTGGATGCTAGTGCGTATACGGGTTAGGACGCATGTACCCTACCCCCCTGGTCCGTCGAAGCATTTCATCCTGGGAAATCTTTTGGACATGCCTACCGAATATGAGTACCTAAAGTTCCAAGAGTGGTCTAAAATATATGGTTAGAATTTAATTATCACTATTTCGTTTTGATGCGAATTTCTTTAGGCCCGATAATGCACTTGTGTGTTTTTGGCCGAAACATTGTGGTTTTAGACAGCCTTCAAGTTGTACAAGACCTTATGGATAAACGAGCTTTAATTTACTCAGACCGTCCTCATATGACTATGTTGCAGGACGTGTAAGGTCGATTATTCAGGACTGTTGCGTGGTCTATTTACGATTTTTGAAGCATAGGGTGGGACTGGAGCGTTGTACTTTTCAATTATGGAAAAAAATTCATTCAATATCGGCGAATTATACAGAAAGGACTCCGAGCAGATACCGCACATTATCAGCGGATTCAACAGGAAGTACGATCTCATTACCCCGTTTTTGTCTAACACTGACTGATAATCCTTCTTAAGGAAACTTTCAACCTTTTGCTCGAGCTAAAACGCAACCCGTCTGAATTCCTAACTCATATTGAACAGTTAGCATTTTTTCCCAGTCATTTTCATAAAATTGAATTCATGAATCACCAACGCTTATAATAGGTGGTCAAAAGCCGTAATTCTTAGGGTTACTTATGGATATCGGCCGAGTTCCAAGAACGACAGGTACATTTGGTTGGCGGAACGCTGTGTAGAAGCAATTACCAAAACAGGACAGCCTGGGGCATATATGGTGGACATATTCCCATTTCGTATGTCAGAGATTATCCACCCCTGTTTAATTTTCGTTCTTACTTACCTGAATGACGCATACTAGTAAAATGGGTTCCATCATGGTTTCCCTTTGCAGGATTCAAAAGAGAAGCCCGCATTTGGAACAATGATGTCTGCGAGGTATTAGATTCTCCAATGACATATGTGAAAAAAGCCATTGTGAGTATAATTCAAATCACCCACACCAGTTTTTGCTGAATTTCGTAGAGAGATGGCACTGCAGAACGCAGTTATGTATCTAATCTACTCGAGATGAAGACGGAAAATCATTTTGCTAGCCAAACTGAATATGAACAAGCTGTCAAAGGTTTTCTACCTGTTTTGAATGATAATTATATTAATAATCTGATGATCTGATGATATAGAAACAGCTGCAATTGTTCACACAGGTATGTGCGTTCTGATCTACAATGAATAGGTGACCTGAAATTACTACCAGCTGGTGCCGACAGTGTTCGTGGCTTCACTGGGACAGCTTTGTTCGTCACTTAGCCTTAATCTAGGTTTATTCAATTATACAGTCCTTTATCCTGGCAATGGCTCTTTACCCCGATGTACAGCTCAAGGCACAAGCGGAAATTGACAGAGTAATTGGCCAGGACAGACTTCCGAACTTTAGTGATAGGCCAGAGCTCCCATACATAGAAAAGGTGCTTTCAGAGCTGCTGCGTTGGGCGAGAGCAGTGCCTTTAGGTCAGTGATCTCTCTCGTACCCCGATATACAGAAGGACAGATTTTGTCACCAGGGATCGCGCATCAACTTAAATCCGAGGATATCTACAATGGGATGTTTCTTCCAGCCGGGAGTATTGTAATAGCGAACGTCTGGTAAGAATTTTCCACCATCTATGATGAGGACTTACTAATAATAATAATATCCCGCAGGTCTATTTCTCGGGATGAAAAATTGTACAACTCTCCTGACTCCTTTCTTCCCGAAAGGTTCGAGAAAGACGGGGTACAAGACCCACGTGCATTCGCGTTTGGATTTGGCAGGAGGTGAAATTTCGCATATCGCGCACACTGTTCTACTACCGCTCATGGGACTTTCAGAGCATGCGCTGGAAAGGAGCTGGCAGAATCATCTATATGGATCGCTATGGTCAATATTTTGGCAGGGCTAAGTATCGTCAAGTCGGTCGACTTGAATGGTCACGAAATAACACCGGCAATTGAGTATTCTCGGGGATTAATATGGTTTGAACACCTTGTTTAATCAACGTTATAGTTCCACTAAAGTTCTCATCAGTAAGCCAGAACCTTTCGTCTGCAATATTCAGGTTCGCGGAGATCGGAAAGCAATGTAGCGGTTATACTATTGACTCGGACGCTAGTAAGAAGGCTAGTTGTATATCGGTCCTGCAATGCCTGTATTTTGGAAATATGATACGAGTAATCAACATCGTTAGTCCAAATTGACAGAATAATTGACGGTTCCGGTTACGTGGAGAATTGCCGACGATATGTGCGGAAGCACTTAGTTACACTACGTACAGAAAAATTATGGTTCCACGACTACAAGGATAATGCTTGGTTAAAATATAAAGCATTGTAGTGGACTTCATGGCTCTTTCTTCTATTTTTTCTTCTTTCCTCCTCATGTTTTCATCGACCCTTTCTGTTCTGGACAAGTTTAACACAGGCGCCAATGAACTTTACATAAATAGAAAGACTAGCGTTCAGTCTGTCGCGAGACTGGCTGCTAAGCATCAATATGTCTGTTTGAGTGTACCTTCTTGCTTTGAGCCGGCAAGTCATCAAACTACATTCTCACACAGTCAGGCTAGATACGGCCAGATTGATGTGAAGTTGTGATCTGAATGACCTCGATTAGAGATATCTTTTGTCTTTATTGTGGGCATCTGCAATTACATGCTGGCAACTCTGACGACTGACACGGAAACTGGATAATGCATGATCTTATGGCTTGAATAGTAACCGCCGATTTTATTATTTGTAAGCCACATTAACCGCTAATGACCACTACTATTATCCTCGATTAAAAGAAGAGCATCCTCCGACCGCAGGACGATGTCACAACGGAAAGGCTTTGGATTGCTACAGATCGAGTAAATGGGGGACTGCTAAATGCATGTTGAAGAATGCGTACCATACAAATCCCAAGGTATACTCGATAGGAGGGGTAATTTCGCGACCATCTGCATCACGCGATTTGGATATACGGAAAGTCGATAGAATGGATGCGATTCCTGAAAAGATTGCGGCATCTGCAAATTGTTTCCCGGGACACATTCTTGATTGTATGACCACAACTTTAACATCAGCAAATCAGCAGTGCCACTATTTGGAAAGGGGTATACCGTCTGCCAAATCCGAAGACTATCTCACGAGGATCTGTACAATCCTTGTCAAGGAACCGTTCGGGTTTAAATACCTCCGGATCTGTATACATTGCTTCATCCCTTGTCATAGACCTAAGGCGGAAAAAAAGCTTATTACTCCCGCTGTTTCAATCTGCTAGCTAAACAAACCATGAATTGGCCAGTATTACGCTCCCGGCAGGAAGAAACATCCCATTATAGGTATCATCTCGGTTGAGTTCATGAGCAATGCCTTGGTCCAAAAAGTGTTATCGCGAAGTCGGGGGATGAAAAAGTGAAAGCGAACCTAGTGGTACTGCGCGGCTCCATCGCAATAATTCAGATACCATGCAATCAATGTAGGGCAGGTTTGGACGGTCGCTCAACCTAGGAAGACGTTCGGAACCCACAACAGAGTCAAGTTCACTCTGTGCCCTCGTTTGTATTTCGGGATAAATTGTCATCGCAAGGATAAATGCTTGGAGCGTGTGAATAATCTGCAATAGATTCACATCTGATTAGTTCTTTGTTGACAAATGTAAATAAAATATTTCTAACACTGTTGGCTCCAGCTTTGGCACCGAATGCGTTCGATTTTATTATGTATTACTTTATGCGAAATATATCTCACCAATGTGCACAATAGCGGCTGTTTCTAATAAATAAAATCCCATAAGCCTTGTACTCTCTCTGACACCTTGCATGTGTTTACCTTTAATGGCATCCTCGTCCTCCATACCCAACTCCAACAGTTTAGAGACGTATGACGCGGACGCAGTTCCATTTTCCTTTGAAATATTTATCAATGCAAGACATTATGTATATGTACATGTAATACTTGCCATCTTGGCCTTCACAAACTCGTACGGAGATTCAAGAAGCTCTTCAACTAATTTGCTCCACACCTCAGCCTGACGTTTGAAATTAGTGAAAGGTAGCCATTTGGGCACGTATTTGACTGCATAGAGGATATCAGGTACAAATGTTTTCATAAATTTGGAAACTGACGTATAGGAAATACATCAACAAGATAGGCACCAGGTCGACCTGCTTGAGCAATGATGTTCTCGCACTGGCCAGCAACCCATATATATCTGTCATTCTCTGTGTCGGGATCATAGTCGTAGGTTACTCTGGATATCATGGACCGACCCCATCTATAAAATATGTATAATTAGAACATAGGTAGCCCGCCAACGGAGTGAGAACTAGCCGTTCAGCATAGACCATAAAATTATTAGGATCATTGTGTAGGTTTTTCAAAATTCGGTAGCTTTCCTTGGTATGAGGATAATTGAGGCTTGTCATATGACTCAATGGTGTTGACACTCTTACATTTTCTTGAATGGAAGCGTAACGCTCTACTAGCGTTTCGTCATTGAGCCCTCTGTGGAGTACCTTGCGTTGCTTTCGAAACCTCTCCCCGTAGTTCAGCATAACAATGCTCCAGTTCCAGCCTACTCTGGGATACATCAGACGGTAGAATACACAGTTTTCTCTACCCAACACTCACACGTCTCGTAACATAGTTAAAGATGGGCGGTCGGAATAAATGGATGACCGCTTGTCGAGCAGGTCAATGGCTGCTTCTAGTTTGTCAAGAACAATTATTGATTTTCCGGGAACAGTCAGGCGCATTACTGAACCTAATGAATGCAACCCATGAGTCTGATGGCATAGTATAGTATTGCGTAGAAGTATGGGACATTACCATATAGTTTGGACCATTCTCGGAACCGGACATACTCGTACTGGGCAGGCATATCAAGAAGATTTCCGAGCAGGAAGTGTTGCTTCGGTCCCGGTGGAAAGAGAGGCCTTTGTGATCGAGGAAATAAAATATATTTGATCACCAAGAATACCAACCCAACAGTCACGACTGTGGCCAACATTGATAACGGCGCCATTGCCTTCGAACAGTACAAAACAACCCGTTAGAACACATATCCGAAGCCTGAGTTTTACTTCAGAGCTATGTATTATTAATAAATGGTGTCTCTCACTCTTCAACCGGAGTGTTCAAGGTCCTCGGGTTTCCCACGATAACGTCTACTGTGTCATAATCTAAACGTCTTAGATTAGACTCGGACTTCCACACTGAAAATGAACTCCCACCTGTAGCTACATGAAGTAGCAACGTTGACACGTTGGTCCCCACTTGATAAGTTCAGTCTGTGACCTTTAACTGTTGCATCAAGAAGTCTGACTGGAATTCTACTGTATCTAGCAGTGCTATCTTGTTCAATTGTTTATAGCGAGCTATTGTCTGAATCTTATCAAGCCTCATATATAAAATAATACTAGGTGCTCGCAGTAGTGCTAACGGCTAATTGTTCTAATTACCGCACAGTGTGGAGAAACCCCCTGATATACATAACTTATTATCTGTATACCTTATCTCACACAGGATAGCCGCAACTCGGCCCTATTAAAGCTGCGAAGGATCAAAACCGTTTGACGTAGGCTTGGTGATGATCTCAGTTCATCCAAATGAATGGCTCTAACATTCGCAACCCGGGCTGTAACTGTGTAAACCCTACTTCCCATTAACTCCGCCATAAATAGTGTCCTGTTAAATCTGATCCTCTTTAAGAAGGATGTCACTTTCAAAGCTTCCCATCACTAGCCCATTTGGGTGACTCACACGGATGAAAACAAGTGTGAGTCAAGAATTATACACAATCAAGCGACGCTCTAAATGTTTCGAAGTTAAGTTTCTTATCTCGATCTAATCGAGATAAACCCTATAATTGGCATGATATGGAGCACACTCTGACCATCATTCCAAGCGACCCCACCATCATTTCTATTTCCACGGTTGTCCGCCTTGATGGATTCCATACTGTACGAGTCCTGGAATTGAAGTTGCACGAGACCCCCGGGGTTATTTGCGTTGCCCTTAATGGGGTATCAAAGGCTATGCCGTGGTCCCTCTTGATTAGTCCGAAGATGAATAAAATGAGTAGGGGGGGAGCCTGTTTCAAATTGTGAACTCCTAGCCTCTCACCATGTCAGATCCACTCGCACAACTTAAACAAGCCTTTACCACAGGTGGCGAACATCTGTGAGTGGATGCGCAGGAGTTAACTGATCTTCTAATTGTCCCAACATGCATCCCCACAGATTTGTTGCTAAGGCATATAGTATTGGCATTTTCGGTTAGTTATTATCATTAATTTATAGCTTTTAAACTCATTGTCATATGGTCTAGCATTAGCCTCTTATGAGTATGTGATTACATTTGGAGATGAAGTGAGACAAATCTGGCAGAAGAAGCTGTCATTTGTTACCATCCTTTGGATCGTGGTATGTTTTGCGCATGGTCTTCAGCTGGCCGTCGGTATTAATTTATTTCCAATTCCCAGAATCGCTATTTAATGCTTTTCGGCTTTATACCGATTGAACTGTGTAAGAAGACTCATGGGATACATGCGAGGGCGTATAGTTGACAGTTTCTCTAGTCATCTTCGCTCAAATCGATACAGATGTATGTTAACTCCAAAAGTGGCTCCTAGTGTCATAGGTACTAATTATCTTTTTATAGATGTATGAATGGCTTATACTTTCATTTTTATATTGAACATTCCTGATTTTGAGGAAACAGCTGCCAAAAATATATCCACTACCCTGCTGCCATGCAAACAACTGCCAACTTGTTCATTGGCATCACGCTGATCCTTCGCACATATGCTATATTTGGCCGCAATAAAGTAAGTCGCTATTTTAACAGGAGACGAGCCATAATTCTGAACTCGTTTAATAGTGGATCTTGGTAGTCCTTGTTCCGGTCTTGGTGGCAGAGTTTGCGTTACAAATTGTGGGACCCACATACATAGATTTACATAAATCATCCCTAATATGGTACACAATAGTATGTGTCAACTATAGGTGCACCTGTGCCGTTACCTCCTCGTAAGTTTCTAATACCGGAACGTTTGTTTCTGTATAGAAAATGTGCTGATTAACCCCTTGTCAGCATTTATTGGATGCATCGAAACAGGGAGTGCCAATACGTAAGAACATACGCTTCTTTGAAAAACATGATTCCTGACCTTTGTTACAGTGGAAACCGTATGTTATTTGGCCTGTAGCTACCACCGCTTTCTGACTCGATAGCTAGAGTTTAGCATATTTTGGATTTGCGAACTCGTTTTTCCAACCTTGGTCTTCCTACTCACCCTACTCCGTGGCATAATTTTTTACAAAACTGGTCGCATATCAGGAAGTGGAAATCTGTTTTCGATAATAATGCGTGATGGTAAGCCACCGACACGGAGATATTTAGTATTAACCACTGACATTACTCGTGGCATCTTCCGTATAGGTATTGCGTATTTCTTGTGAGTCGCTCTGTCTACGTGTCCTTACGGCGCTCTGAACAATATACTAGTGTCATATTTATCATAAATCTTGCGAATGTAGTGATGTATTCGGTGGGTGGTAAATATATAGAGATATCACAGCAGAACGCTAAGCTTTACCATTATAGGTTGCACCTGTAGGTTCACATTGCATAATGGCCTTACAGATTCTAATAGTAGCACATACAGGCAGATTTAAAGGCAATTAATGCAACCTTGAGTGCTCTGTAAGTCCTTAATTGCCTACGGTAACAATAGTAACAAATTTTGGGTTGTGGTAGTATGACGGAAATCATGATATGTCGTCTGATGCTCAATCTGCGAGATGTGGCCGGACGTCCTGCCCATGCAAGCATTTCAGGGGCGACTGCAGCAGCATCCACAGCTAAATTCGATATCAAAAATTCCGGCAGATTATACGATTCAAATTGGTCAAGTACTATCATTGGAAACCTTGGAGAGGACGTATATAATGGTGATTGGTCGTCGGTCCCCTTCAGCAAGATCGATCAGGGATACAAGAAACCTACGGAAGAATACGAACTGAGGGGAAATGGTCGCTTTGATTCCGAACCCATTCAAAGAGTTTAGAATGGATGTTTAGCTTAGTACACCCACCGCATTCCCTATTCAAGATCCTCAGGGACGTCTACTAGTAAAAGATGCCTGTCATACTTACAAACGTATTTGTATTTAAATATGTTCGATGAAAATTCAGAAAATATGATTGGGGAGTCTCTCAGGTACAGATACGCAGGCACAGGCATTGTACACTTTAGGATGCGTTACAAATCGATTTTAGTGGGATTTACAGCATACGTTTTGCTGTGCAGCAAGGACCGAGCAGAACTATGGACGAGCACAATTGAATTTGTTCCTTTTCTGAAAAAAGAAAGTTCCAACAACGTTAGAACTAATGGCACTCGAGGGAACGTAGGATGCCATCAAATCCAACACATCTGAACGGCTGCTGTGTAATGCAGCCTTACATTGGTATCGGTCCAGACGTTGATAGAATCAAAATATATTCCTCGAGAACGGCGAGTACGATATACGGTGATGACGGTAAGTAAAACAATGGATACTATGCATCAGGGTCTGTCCTCAACAAACCTTGCAATTTGACAAAATCTAGCCATCCTATTCAACCAATTATATTCGCCGTATTACGCCGCATAGTCAAAAACTCAATATTGAGCTTAGCCAATCACAAAGATGAAAAACCATTTGATATCATATCTGAGCCAAAATTCACAGGCGAATATTTTCGCATAAGTCTGCTTTCTTCAAGTACATTTAGATAGAAAGCATCTGTAGTGTGATTTATAGAGGGGATCTTTGTCACCCAAACCGGTATTCTGGCGGGACTCAGGAGCCAAGGTAGCGGTCATGGGCCGAACCGGGAGGAATTGCTACTGTGAATCACATTTGTTTCATATAAAGTATGTGGACTATAACTCCACTAAAATGAAGGGGGTTGAGAGTGAGTACCGACCCTGATGAGTTATCACTAATATCCCTTGTTTCATATACATGAAATTCGATGGACTTCATATATTTACGGCTTCTTGTGCAGCTGCACTGCTTAATGTAATAAGTGCTAGAAAAATTGTAGTATACGATCTCTTGAAAAATCAACCAGAGTGCTTCGTTATTAACCTTCAGCGCATTCAGGTTCGCCTGGCCAATATACCAGAGGTATAATTTGATGCGAGTTCCCCAATGCTTTCACTCTGTTCACACCGTAAATGAAATAAAGTCATGCATACTGGAACGATACCGTGATATCCCTGCGTCGTTTTATACATACGCACATAAAAGAAGAGAAATATTGCTATACGGCTATCATTCCGTTTTTTTAAAATGAATAAGTAGATTCCGCATGAGCATATACAGGGCAGATCATCAGCAAAGTACAACAAGTCTCAGAACACGGACGACTGAAGGGTTATCAGAGACATTAATCTCAAATTTTCCACAATAAACAGGTGTATTCCAATCAAGTCATTTAGGAAGGAGTGGGCAACACAAATATGGAAGTTCAAAATGATTTCCCATGTAACCAACGATCCACGACTTCCAATGATTCCACGGGTTTGTCGTACGGAACCATGTGACCCGCGCCTGTAATTGTAACGAAGGTCAATCCCCCATGTGAACGAGTCTTCCCAACAGGCCTTCCGTCCATGGTCCAGTCTCGCAGTCTCTGGGCTCCAAATTCCTTCTGTCCCGTCCACTCCATGTCAAGAGTGAAGCGTTCATTGCCAAGCTGAAAGGAAAGGAGTCAAAGCTTGGCTCGGAGGCTTACTTTTTTTTTTTACTTACCCAGTTGCAGATCATATCATATGTTCCTACGTAGATGAGAACTTTCACTTTCCGTTCTAGCAATTCTGCGACATAGTGCTGTGTCAAGTGACTGTAGCTGTCTAGATTACTGCGGAATGCAGAGCCAACAGTATCTGAACATCCCATGTAGTTTCCGATGGCTGCGCTAACCCCGAGCAGGCTGCGTGTCTCCGGGCGGTTCAGGAATTTTGCAATGGTGCTAGATGAGGAATTATGAGAATTCGTCGGTGAGGATTAAATGATGGATTTACAGTGTGATAGGATAACAGAGTGTCTCAGAAATATCTCCTTCACATTGTTTTGATACATCGTAGATGTTCCTTCCGGTTTCGCGGAATGGACCAGTATACTCTGCTTGACAGAAAGAGACGGCAGCCTCGCATCCCATTTGGTCGAAAACGTCCACACAAGATTCTTTCAGTAAACGCTCGCAGCGTGGAATCTACAAAGAGAAATATCCTTAATATGGGTACTATCATTAAATCCTATGGACTGACGGCTTTCTTCATCCGGACACATTTAGAGATGTCTTGGAAGGGTTCAACACTGGCAGCTGTACATTGGATGTCGTAGAATGTCGTCGGCATTCTATTTCGAATTCATTAACAAACATAGGGTGCCGTTGAGTGACCATCCCGACTTACTTGACAGCATCCGTAATTCCATTTCCTATTTAACGTCTCTCAGAGTTGCGTGTAAAGATGGAATGTAATGCGTACCGATCATCAATGAAACCAAGTTGACCGGAGTAAGACCGGCAGCAATGGCCTTTTTGTTATCGTCAACAATAGCTGCACCAAAGGTAGGGATGTAACGACCCTGTGTTTCATTAGTTATATGCGTGCTCTCGATATAACATCCCACCCACACCATACGATTCACCCGCCAAATGGAATGGCCTTCCTTGAAATTCTGTGAAGTAATTGAAGAAAAGCCTCATAAATGCAGCAATATCTGCTGCAGCATCTTCCGTCGTGCCCTAACATCAATAATTAAACAGATTCTTCTAGTATGGGGCACGCCATGCCACCTACAATGGATTCACCATAGTCGGCATAGCTGAAGCCCACACCGACGGGTTGGTCAATAAAGAATACATTGGCTTTAGAATTCCATGCATAAGGATTATACACAGTAGAGTTGACATCCTTGACCCGACAAGGGCCTGGAAGGTGTGAGTGAATTGTACAGCTGTCATTTGTTATATGTATACCTAATTCCATGAACAAGCCTATCGAGGATGAACAACCAGGACCTACCAAGAGCAACGGTTATACCTTTCAAATCAAAATTAAGATCATTATCGTACCTCCATTTGTCCAGAGAATCACATCGTCCGTCTCTGGATCATTCCTGCTTTCGAAAAAGGAGAAAAACTCCATGCCATAGTTTGTTGATTAGCCAAAATCATTTGGGGAAATAAAACGCATCACCAAATGACGAGCTCCCACGTCGATATAGCCTGTGTAAGAGCTGACTGAAGTCAAAATATGTTTCTCAAAGGGATGTCAGGAAACGCACTTCACCGTGTTATCGCAGAATGAACCGCCACCCCGCTTGATACGAATACTGTGGCTAGGATACACGGGGTGCACAAGAGTGGTGAATTCAGAGTCGGAAAGAGTGGTGATATCTTCAATAGGACTCATCAGGCCTGCATTGTACATTGAGCTCTTTGCACCATAGCCATCTATAAGCGGAGATTGTGAGGCAGAAACTGCCAACGACGCCGCAAGCAACAGACAGCTCTTGACCAACATACTTCTGTAAACGAACGAGTTAATGAATGCTTATCCATATATCATCCTTAATCTACTAATTCGATTCGGATCCGACGCTTGACATGCCGTTTTCAGCCGTCTTTTTGAACTAAAGTTGGCACATCCACGAATTAAGAGGCACGGGTGCAACCAAGGAATGGTCTAGTATAAATACCATGACCAGACTTGCCCAGCCCAGAAAGTAATTATGTGCATATGTATACATTTACAATACATTTTCAGTTTATACTTTCATTCGAACCGTGTGCAACTACGAATAGCACAGATCGGCATCAATCCCACATGCTCCCGCTGGGAAAATGCTACCTGATTTCACACTCCTGTCAAGCAACTATTCACAACACTGGCAAATTGATCAGTCGAAATATCTCTATGCAAAATAAAATACTACTCTCGACAATCTAAAAGTAAGCATTTTCACGATTAGGTATTCCTCGTCAAAAAAACCGACGCTTCACTTCTGAATCAGAAGCTCCGAGTTAAGAGTCGTCAGCCTTCACTGGACACCCCTCAGGCTTCTTCCCAGGCTCACCGCCGTTTCTATCATCGCTGATTATTTTTGTGCCTGAATCTTGCAATTATATATTATGACCGTATTATGTTGTACTTCTTTCAATTTAATTTGATATCATCATCGCTACAAGACACACAAATGAGAGATAAACGCACTAAACAGGACAACTTCTTTCCGGTTCTTCTAATGTACATTCTTACAAAATCTGCGTGTCTACGAACCCATAAAATTCTAAAGACCCATTTCCTTTCGGAATTCAGCACAGATGGCACTCAATGCCTTTGCGACATGGTCAAAATCGGCCATCTGAGGAACAACTACGATGAATTATGAAATAAACATTGCTGGTGGCCACATACCTCATTATACACCTGAGCACTGCAGCGCGTCCACCATTTCCCCTCATATACGAACACAGGGACAAAGCAGTCCCATTCATCAATGAGCTTATTCTGAAACCGGGATTGCAAATCTGCAAGCTCATGGGCCTTGCTATCGGTTGGCACAGGCAGCGGTAGGACAACATTAGTCTGTAACAGACGACAAGTGAGGACGCAGTGGAAATATAAAACAATGTCAGCTACGGACCATATTGGCAGTGAATTCCTCTGACAAAACACTTGTCTGCAATAATTGGGCAAGCCGTTGTCCTCCTTTGACGGCTAAACTATGGCAATATTCATTAATGCGGTGCTCCCCTCCAAGCTTTTCTCTAAAGTCTAAAGCTGTAGTCTTTTCTGAGTAAATTTGTGATATAAATATCGTGATAGTAGCGTACCTAAAATGACACTCAGAAATAACGTCACATCGATTGTGCCGTTGTCTGTGTAGAGTCAGTAACATTATACTACCCAGACATGTATAGCGTACATGCGAATTGTGCAACGAAGTTGGTACCGGGGGCTTTGGCATTGCCTGACTCCCCCGGTGATATATAATCAAAAGACGTCGGAATACTGGTCTTGATCAAGTGCTGATTCCTTAATTAACAACGACATAAGGCATAAACTGCAAGGTAGAGAGAGAGGACACTACATACCGATAGGGTACATACAGGACTGCACAACTACGTTTTGAATATAACCACTTCTGACAGTCCTGAGGGGGAGAAAATTAAAGTGATTCACAAGTACGGGAGAATGGTAGGAGTACTAACCGATATCCAGAAATCGGGAGCTGCCTTTGTTAAATTGATATCTAGTTCCTGCCCAAGGCTGTGTGCGGCGTCTATGAGGCTCAAGACATTCTCCTTCCTGCATATTTCAACCATTTCCTTCCAAGGTAATAGACAGCCCGGGTTGCTGGAGATAGAATCAATGACGGCGACGACCTTTGCGTCGGGTTTACGAGGGATGGCCGCAAGGTGAGCTTTGAAATTCTCTAGAATGGCATTGTTTGTGGTAGGAAACGAAATCCTCATGGTGGAGACAGAGGGGTGTGGTGCACAGTCAGTTATATACTTAATAGTCCGCTCAACGGCACCATATGTTGTGGTAGCTGTGAACCCATTTGAGAAGAATGTATTCCTTAATGTAATGTTTGGACAAACCTTGTACGATGACGTCGTCTGGGGACCAAATGAGATTCCTTAAAACCGTGTTGATACCATGAGTGGTATTCTGGACCATGACAACTTCATCGGTGTCAGCACCAATGAGATGGGCCAGACGCTCTCGTGCAGTGACCAAATGCTTGTAATAATCTCTACGAATGAACTTGTCTGGGCGGGATTCCACTTCGTATGATAAAGCTTCACAGGCCTCTGCAACCGGACGGGGAAGCGAGCCGTACGAGCCTTTGATAGAGTTATATTTAATCGTACTGTTAACACTGAATGATTAAGAAACGTACCATGGTTGAGATTTATATAATCCTTATGGAAACAGAATTGACTTAGAATCGAATGTCCAAATTCAGGGAGCTGGTAGACCTCGAGGCTTGGGGGAGTATGTGGGTTTCTGGTCTTCCCATCCAATGCTCTGCGTTCGTCAACTATGGCATAATCCCCGTTGGCACCACTACCTTTCCCGACCCAACGCCACAGCTTCTCACGGACAAATACGTCAAAAGACCATATTTCAGGAACTAAACGATCCAAGCCATCAGCCCAGACATAAACTTGAACATTTAGGGTATCCCCGAGCTCGCGCAGCGATGCCCCGGTAGAAATAACAGTATCAATGGAATCTAATAGAGGCGTTAGTGCCGCTAATAAGGACACGGAAGCTGTTTGACGCGTATACTCCTAATTTAGGGGGGGGTCAGCTGAATTGTTCCCAGAGTGTCTGCCGCTTACGTCGCCTTCAAAGATGTCCAATAGCCTGAGATCCTCTGCCGTAAGGCCTGATACCACAGTTCCCCTCACAGATCTCTCATCTTGTGTCAATTGTCCTTGGAAGAAAGTCTTTGCAGATTCATAAGGGACAATAGCTGGGTAGTCGCATCCCTGCCACGATTCTTTCAGTTGAACGTGAGGAGTCTAGAGTTCAGGCAGGAAGTAGTCACCTTGACATGGTGTCGAGTGTAGTCCAGCAAGACTGCAGGTGCGACGTGCAGATGTCCGCCAGTATTCCCAATGACTCTCTTCAGGATCTCAGGATGCAGTAAAGTGCCGTAAAAGAAAGCTGAATGTATATGCATCATTCGTGTGATTTGAGCTTGCCAGTGAACGTTTAAACACTTGAGTGGTTGTTGTGGTGGATGACAGGAAGCTGATAACAGATGTTGATAGAAGCCGGTTGTTTCTACTTTGACACAGTTATATGTATTTGCGATATCATGGTCTTCCACAACGGGAGTAAAATACACGTGGGAAGTTACTGAACACAGTTCCCATCATACACTGTCCCACCCCACAATTTTACTCTGTATCAACAATTTTAAAGATCTGAGAAGGCAAACAATACATCAAAAATTAAATAAATATAGACTAAAAAATCAACCCAATAATACATTTTTATATACTATATGTATTAGTATATTGGTATCTCCAAGCAATACTTTTACTCTATTACTCTATTCCAATTGTCCCTCAAGAAAGTCCAATATACAATTGCCAATTTCCAAGCACAGGTAACCTCAAACCCAATTCAACTGCTCCCATTGATTGACTTTGAGACTTGGGAGTCTCCAGGCAAATAGCATCCCAGTAAATGACACATTCTTCTTATTGAACAAATCTCTCAAAGTCCTGTTTGACAGCCTCACATGCGAATCAATTCTACATAGGTACCTCATCCCAGATAATAAGCCAAATTTGTCTCATTAACTCTGCTTTGTCTGATCCCTTTTGTTACTGCACATGGAGTCCTTAAAGATTATGATTGGGATTGAAAAAGTACTACATGACATGCATCCACAATTGAGAATAAGAGAAGCCATTCCAGATGGTGCAGTACAGTACAGTGGCTCCTTCTGCACAGCATGAGTCTGTAAGAATATTCCAGACAACTGTAACACCAGGACCATTCAGAAGAATAATATCCCCTATTTTCACCTGACAACAACATCCAGATTCCAGAATGAGATCATGTGTGCCCTTTTTCTCAAGATTGAAAGTAGCCTGATTCCTTTCTGCATTATATTCTGATTGTTACCTTATGGGGGTGGTCGGCAATGGTCTGATCCTGTTCTCAGTGTTGAGGCATGTCAAGATATTGGGAGAGAAACTTTCAGAGTTTCTCAGGATCTTATCAATGTCATACAGTGCTGGGTTGGTCGTGAACTGGACGTTAGAAGAGTGACTCACGAATCGGGGTGGTGGGCGACGCTCATGGAGCTGGGACAGTCTACTGATCCAAGCTCAAAAGACGCGTTCCGGGTGCGAGTAGGTCGTGAGCTTTTTCACTGTTTAAGGTGTCTAGTGCTGGTCCTAATACGAACCCAACTCTTATATTTTCGTTTACACTACTCCTGTACAGATGAAGCGTCATACTGCTCAAGTATTTCTCACTGATATTCCAACGAAATTGAGTCAGGATGAAAGGTCATAATGCACAGAGTTATTTTACGGCACTAGCAGTTTCGACTGTGCTGAGCGACGCATTCAGATGAAAGGTAAACTCATAATATACTGGGATTGCCAGATTCATCGTAATCCATCAATGTAAAGCAGTTGTTTTTTGCCATCTGTCAATGCTCACGAAGGAGTTCAGGTCGCCAGATAAGGCTACCCGACCGCTTTGGAATGGTAACGCCGCGTTAGATACTGCGAACCAGAGCTCTTTCCCCGGCAAAGCTTCATAAGGTCTGTTTACTATTCAAATTCTTTTTTATGGTTCTTCGCATTATTTCCTATCGTAGAGGAGAATCCGACATAATATAATCCTTCTGCGTCCAATACCGGAATTGCAGGAATTATCGAAGCCAGTAAGAACACCCATAACAGATTCGGAGCAAAACATGGTGCAGCGAATGCAATTATGTTGGCTTTGTTCGACTCAGCCTGAGCGTGAGCAATGAGGGTTACCTTGAATAAGCCATAAGTAACAGGACTTTACTACAGGGAACATAGGTTTCTGCGCACACGCAAGTGCTCCGCCGTATGCAGACTATTCAGTCTCATGAAATGGGAGAATCTAGCTGTTTCCTGTCTTTGAACAAGCTGAGCATAACATGGCTTGCATAAGAAACCTTTAACCCTCAGCTTTCCTTGCCGACCGTGCAATTGCACGCCGCGCGGATCTTCGTTTTTCGTGAATTCCAACACAGCATCCTATCTAGTATTAATGAACCAGATCTTAGAGAAGCAGCTTGTAAAACCTTAAATAGGTTTTGGACAGAAAGGTCATCATTGGGTTTGTAAGACGTGACAAGATGTGAATCGGTAAAAAAGATGCATTGATATTCATAGTTGGCCGGTTTGTTTAGTTGCCTTGATTTTGAAATTGTCGTATACAGTTACAGCTCGTCGTCAATGCGAAAAAACGGAGGAAATCACCAGAGTGAAAAATAATGGAATCGATTAATAGCCACTCTCACCACTCCCAAACGTAATATTATCTGACCCAAACGTACCGCTGCGCGGAACCTTCGTGTGATCTGCGGGATTCGCCTGGGCTTCATACACGATAGTAGTAGGAGCTTGGTTACGTTCCGTAAATGTTCCGAGAAAACCCAGATAGTATATTTGAATGGTGTCCGCTCCTTGTGAGGAAGGGAAGAACAATGTTATTGAGGATATGTTGGAGAATTTAGCAGGCCTTAGCGAAGTCTTAGCGAAGAACATGACTGTAAAAAAATATTAAGACTACTTGACAGCATAGTTTCCCACCTCTCGGCTTTGAACGATGGTGAGCTCTTGGACAGGGGTCATGTCCGATGCGTCCTCAAAATCAAATTGAGCCTGGTTCGGAAACTATGACAGTCATATGATCAACATTACTAATCCAAAGGAAATATAGGATGGAGTTGACACTGACGAGAGCCACTCTGCTAGGTGTTTGATCACCAGGACCAGACTTGATCAAAATAGAGCGAAGTTTGATGCTTCCGGTAAACGGAACACGAATGATTCTATGCAATAACGATAAGCGAAACAGAGAATCCTGCAAACTACCCTATGAAGTACAGTTGATCATCCGCATCCGATTCCACGAACTTAGTAAACATGAGCAGAGGCTCTGTTAAATAAGATATCATCTTACGATAGTTTCGTCCATTCTTTGATCCCAGGGTTTTATGATTTTCGCTTCTTGAACCGAATTCAAAATACGGACATTAGGCTGGTCAATGAAAGCGAACAGGTTATCATTTGCGTCAGAACTTGAAAGGTGGTCATGGTCATGATCCTCGTCGTGGTCGTGATGTTCATGGCTACAACCATTACCGTGGCTATGATTATGAGACATCCTTTGAATGGAACGATGACGCTGAATGATACGAAGTTAAGGAGAAAGGGAAGACGTGACTTGAGATGGGGGGACGCTTGTGGGCGATCTGAACGCCACAACAAGAATGTCTCTACCACCATCAAAGTCTGACGCGGCCGCTACTGCCCTAGTCTCTCCAGAGGATAAAGGGAAGGGCATAGACAATGGGATGGCGGTATCGGAGAATGAAGGAACACTGGTTGTCGATTTTAAAGTATGGAACCCACCAGCAGGGTCCACGATACCCCGACAAGGCACGTCTGTCCAACTAGAACAACATGTTGTAGGCCTATCCTTATTCAAAGTATTTGCTATTGTAGACCTTCCAGATTCATATTTTGAACCTACAACCAAAGAGCTGAAAGCCACATACCAGTCTCAGGTGCAGGCTCGAGAAGCTTTAGCAAACGCCCCTTTAAAGACACAGGAAATACGTGATCGAGAATTGAAAGCTAAGATGGCTCGATGGCCAACGGTACTCACATTCCATGTATTTCATCCGGTGTCTCATGTGACGTATATTAGACTCGGATACGAGTTAAATTCCCAGATAGGACCCAGTTAGAACGGACCTTTCCCTCAACAGATAAGATTCGATCTGTCTATGCGTTTGTTCGGAATTCATTGCGAGATGATATTAAGCCTAATAAATTTATCCTGTGTACGTTGACACATCTGCAATACGATATTGGATATTTACTACTCGTCTTACAGACCAAACCCCACCCCGGAGAGAACTCAAAGTTTCGGACCCTACCGTCCGAAATTTATCGTTGTTTGAACTACATCTATCTCCATCTTCTGTTCTTTTACTTGCATTTTTGGATGATTCTTTGAATGGTGTGTTTGTCTCCTTTGACTGGCGGCGGACGATTGGTTGAGACAACAGGGAAATAGATCCTGGCATGTGTGCACCGCTTTTGGAGTCTATGTTGGCTCAATCGCAGGATCTTCCTCCTCCTCCTACATTTGATGATGCAACCCCAGAGACAGGTGACGATAAATCGTGGAAGAAAAAATCCACTTCCGTTTCTAAAGATGTCAGCGGTAAGCCACTTCCAAAGTGGTTGAAGATCGGCAAAAGTTAGTTTACTTTTGCATTTTGCATGCGTTCATCGTATCTGACATTGTTGTAGAGTAGGATCAAACCTACGGGCTGTGATTCAACAGTAATCTCGATCGAGCATTCCTCCGGGTACAGTAGCTATTTGTATTAGAAGAACCTGAGTTCGCTATTTGATAAGCATAATTTTTATAAACTGCCTGCTTCGAGATTAATTTCTTCCCAAACGACCAAAATTCAACAAATTTGTTTGGATCCACCATTAGTAGGCGTCATATTCTTCTACCGGTTTTGTGTAGACGTCAGAATGTAATTAGCTACCACTGAATGTATAATTAGATTCACATATACCTAAACTTGGTAAAGTGGCAATTACCTATACGTCTTGGGGCCTTTTGAGTACGTTCCAGTCCCACTAATGACTTTGATCTTCTGCAAGGTAGTGAAATCACGAGACAGGCCTGCGTCGCATGCTCAGAGGTGCCTGGTTGACTTGAAGGCAGGATGTTGGACAAGTGGACAGTCATCAGCTGAAAATGGGAAGCCGTATATATTGTCTAGAGCCGACCAAGAAAAATTGATTGATTATGTGTCTTTGAAGAGAAGGAACGTGAAAGGCTCACGGCTCTATCAGGTGTTATTAGGTTTTTCTCATTTTTTATAAAGAAATCGCTAAAAAGCGCCATTAAATGCACTTATATAGCAACAAAATTACTTGTACATTATTCTCCCTATTTCCCCTGAATTTATAAAACTTACCTTGTATTTTTATTGTACAAATTGAGGGAGCTATGAATTTTCTATTCTTTTCAAACTAAATATCCCGCAACTCAGCGCTTAATTTGCAACACGCGGGAACATTACGTAATTATTGCGTGAATTCTCAAGATACACGACAGTTAAACCCCGCTAACCGTAAGCGCCCATTTGAGCCCTGGTCTTTCACCAGCTACTGCCCTGTCAGCAACATCAAATCATAATAATTGGGACCATAGATGTATTTAATTGAATATAATACATAATACTATGGTCCAATATTTAGATAAATTGTCCCTTAAGAAAAGATATAATGTTATTTTTATTTTATTGCTTAAAAATCCTCAAAATGGA
Organism: Hysterangium stoloniferum; assembly: GCA_015178975.1. NCBI lineage: Eukaryota > Fungi > Basidiomycota > Agaricomycetes > Hysterangiales > Hysterangiaceae > Hysterangium > Hysterangium stoloniferum. Next base: position 155,573 of record WHVD01000127.1, read on the forward strand.
ATTACAAGTTGAATAGGCAAGGGTTTGTTGAAGACAAAAGGCACCGCATATATGTGGCAGGGTCAACATATTTGGGGACTGTCTGAATAACGGTGATACCGGTGCGGTAACAACATGATCGGTCGTCACGATCAGGCTCCACTCATCCACATGTCTCACATATGAGCACATGGTCCTTTTATTTATGTAGAATATATAAAGGGATAACCTACATAGCTTAACCTCAGTCCGTTATACTTATACGAGACTGAGGTGAGCACAGAACGATCCTTTCTCTCTTAGTATATGCGCTTACTGTATACAATAGCTCTTCTTAGGTACACATTATATGAGTCCGTTATACTTATACGAGACTGAGCTCTTCTTAGGGACTATATATTTTAACAGGTTATGGGCCTTTGTCCCTACTGAGACACTTACCCAATTTTTTTCCGCCGCCATGTCTATGCCGGCCTCTACCCCGTCCATCCCTCTGTTGCGCACGTCTGTTGTTTATGCAGATACTAAGCTCGATAAGGATTTGGGAAACTACTCTGAATGGTACCGCAGTGCTCGGCACTACCTCACGGTCACTGGCCTCATTTCCTATGCCCTTGGCACCACCCCCTCCCCAGTATCTTCCGATCCTCTTGCTATGCAGAACTGGGCTACAAATGATGGCCTTGCCCATGCCTTGATCCTCTCGACCCTGTCCAGGGCTGAGTGGGACTTCGCCGAGCCTATTCAGGGTGCGAAGCCCTGTTGGGACGCCCTTCTGCTTCGCCATCGGAACGAGGGGCCCATTCGCCAGGTGCAACTGATCCAGGAGGCCCTCACTCTCCAGTGTTCCAAGTCGATCTCTCTCTCTACTACCGCCTCTCAAATATGCCGTGCTATCTCCCGTGCATTCGAGATGGGCCAGCTCACTGAGGACTTTTTTAAGTGCATTGCCTTATTGAACTCCCTTGGGGACTTTCCCCATTTACGCTCCTTGATCACACGAGACCTTTCTGAGTCCTCTGCATCTACCCCTTACACTTCCGCTCGCATTATCCTCCTGCTCGAAAATGAGCAGCGCCTTCTTGCATCTGATACCCAGCGTACTGCGCCTGTGGACGCCATCGCCCTTTCAACACAATCCGCTTCCCCGAAACGTCCTGTTGTTACCTGTAGCAACCCGAATTGCCGCAAACAGGGACACACGATCGCGTACTGTGTTTCAGCTGGGGGGGGGATGGCTGGCAAAAGCATTGAAGAAGGCAAAGCTGCCCGGCGCAGGGATCTGGAAGCTAAGAAATCCGGAAATTCTACACCTGCACCTGCAGGTAAGTTCCCCATCAGCATCACAGGTGCGAACGGTCAAGTCTTTACCGCATATATGGACACGCCCCTACCAAATGATGCAGCTTTCGCTGGTACCGTGATTGAGGAGCCTGCCATGGTGATGACGCCTTCTGATCAGGCTGAATATGCTGGATGGATAGCCACTAATGATAACCCACATGTCACCGTAAATTGGAACCTACATAGTTCTCCAGTGGGCACATCGGCACTGGCCACATCAGTGCTGGCCACATCGGCCCCTCCCCTTCTCAGCTCACCTCCCATTCCACACCCCTTCTGGCTTGATACAGGTGCCAGTATACATGTATCACCAGACCATACCGACTTTATCTCCTTACGCACCATATCCCCACGCCCTGTCACAGGCCTGGGGGGGTCATCGGTCATGGCTATCGGATTGGGTGATGTTCACCTTCGCATTGAGAATGGGACCCACATTATTCTCCGTGATGTTCTTTACATCCCTACTGCATCCGTTCGACTTATCTCTGTTAGGTGTATCACTAGAGATTCCAATGTGACTGCTCATTTCAGTCATTCCTCATGCTGGCTCACGAGTCCTTCTGGTGCAACCATTGCGCAAGGCTCACTACTTCCCCACAGGAACTTATATTCCTTAACATTACAGTCTACTGCCTCTGACCAGGTTTTCTTCTCCCATGGTCATCCTGATCTTGCCACATGGCACCGTCGTTTGGGTCACGCGAATTATCAATCCATCCTGGATATGGTCAAAAATGGTCTCATCAAAGGTGTGCCACTCTCCACTCACCAGCATCCACCCAAGTGTGATTTTTGCATCCTCGGAAAGCAGACCAAAAATTCTGTACCCAAGGTGAGAGCACAGGGGGATGGGCATAAGGCTACAAGGCACTTGGAAAAGGTCTGGGTGGATTTGGCAGGTCCTAATGATGTTGCATCCCGCACAGGATCATTATATATTATGAATATTATTGATGATTACTCACATTACCCCTGGTCAATCCCGCTAACCCATAAAAGTGATGCTTTTCCGGCGCTCCAGACCTGGGAACGTGCACGGGAGGTGGAGACCGGCCTGAAAGTCAGAGTGTACAGGACAGACAATGGCGAATTAAGAAGTAATCAAATGCAACAGTGGCTCGAGTCTCGTGGGACCCGGCACGAATACACAGCACCTTATACATCTGCGCATATAGGCCGTGTCGAGCGCATACACCGTACTTTAATGGGGAAGGCACGTACTATGCGTATATATGCTGGCTTACCTGCCCAATTTTGGGAGGAATTTTACCTTACTGCGACTCATGTACATGCAAAAACTACTACAGTTCAACTTCAGAAACGATCACCTTGGGAACTTTGGCATGGCCGGTCACCGGATGTCACTTATTTATGGGAGGCAGGGTGTCGGGCATTCGTCCTCATCCTCAGCAAACATAACCCCAAAGTATACGAGCGATCAATCGAATGTATTCTTCTAGGATACGAACCCAACATGAAGGCGTATCGATGCTACGACCCAAAGACGAATTTGATTTATGTCTCTTACCACGTGCGATTCCTTGAAAGTCACGATGGCCACATTAGGCCAAGCCCAGGCTCTAATGGTACATTACCACCACCGCACATCCCATTGACTCATGATATGAACCCCTCACCACCCCCGTTGGATGACTCTGAGCCGATCATTCCTACACCTAGTACCTCCAATGTGCCACCAGTTCTCCCTATCCCAGGTACCGATTCGATACCCCCTGTCCCTCCTGTCCCAGCACTCCCTGTGCCCACTGATATTAACATCCGTCGGTCCAATCGCATAGCCACGCGCGTTGCAGATCGCCCCTCCCGGGTAGCTACTGCTGTCCAGGCCTCCATTGACAGTGCAGCCCATGTGCATGCACAGAAAGAACAGCGTCGCCTTGCTCTTCAGCAATTGCATGCAGACGTTGCTGACATTCCCGAGGACACAGAGGAGCCGGGGGGGCTGGCCGAGTCCCATGAGGACGTATTAGCTGCGATCTCTAGTGGTTCAGTGCCCTATGAGATGGACCCACTTACCTGGGAGGAGGCCAGGGATTCACCTCATGGTGATGCTTGGCGTCTCAGCTACCAGGAGGAACTTGCATCTCTGAAAAGTATGGGAGTATACAGGTTAGTTCCACTATCTGATGTCCCCTCGGGCACCAAGATCCATAAGGGCAAGCCCATTTTTCATGTCAAACGGAATGCCCTAGGTGAGGTGACTCGGCGCAAGACTAGGCTGGTGTTTCGGGGGTACGAGCAGGTTCATGGCCGGGATTACACTAAAACGACCTCACCTACAGCTCGGATGGAGTCGTGGCGACTTCTCCTGCATATCGCAGCACATTTTGGTTGGGATGCACAACAGATTGATGTCAAGACCGCTTTCCTGTATGGCCTACTCCCTGACGATGAGACTCAATACATGTATCAACCAGCGGGCTTTGAAGAAGCAGGAAAGGAGTCTTGGGTTTGGCATCTTATCCGGGGTTTGTATGGCATGAAACAAGCTGGCCGCATCTGGAATCGGACCATGCATGACAAGATGGTGGAGTGGGGGTTCACACAATTGTCCAGTGAATCATGTATATATTACCGCCACACCTCGCAGGGCACAATAATCGCTGCTGTCCATGTGGACGATTTTTTGTCCATTGCATCCTCCCAGGCCGAGAATGAACGGTTCAAAGCACAGATGCGAGAAGCTTGGACCATTTCTGACCTCGGGGATGTCAGTTTCGTCGTCGGTATTGCGGTTGAATGGGACCGGTCAAGTCACACCGTTAAACTCTCCCAGACTGCACTTATCGATCGGATTATTTCCCAGTTTGGCCAGTCTGACTCTTCTCCTCTCTCCATCCCCATGGTCCCTGGCCTGAAATTGCGGCGCATCCTTCGATCTGCCCTTCCCCCAGATGATCAGGAGCACCTCTCTAAACTCCCATATCGCTCTCTCGTCGGGTCCCTCCTCTATTTAGCTATTTCCACCCGGCCCGACATCTGTTATGCTGTCCAGCAACTCTCCCAGTACCTTGACTACTACTCTTACGAACACTGGAATGCTGCCGTTCGGGTCATACGCTACCTCAAAGCACTCGGACCATGCAACTCCACCTTGGGGGCCCTTCCCCCATACAGCTGGTGGGCCACAGTGATTCAGATTGGGCCAACTGCCTCGACACGCGTAGGAGTGTGGGGGGGTTTGCATTCTCCTTGGGCTCTGGCGTCGTGTCTTGGAATGCCCGAAAACAAAAAACAGTTGCTGCGTCTTCCTGCGAAGCCGAGTACATCGCAGCCTTCACTGCCGCAAAAGAAAATGCATGGTTGCGGTCAGTCTTTTCTGGTATTAACCTCCCTTTTAGGGACCCTACAGTAATCCATTGTGACAATAACGCCGCCATTTGCCTCTCAGAGGATCCACTACTACACGATCGAGTCAAGCACATCGACATAAAATACCACTTTATTCGAGAATGTGTAGAGTCCGAAGCACTAAAACTCAAGTACATAAACACTAAGAACAACCTGGCTGACATATTCACTAAGGCACTAGAGAGCCCACAATTTGTGCAACTTCGAGGACTCCTAGGCCTACAATAGGTATAGAATACAGGAGGAGTACTGCGGTGAGGAGGAGTGTTGAAGACAAAAGGCACCGCATATATGTGGCAGGGTCAACATATTTGGGGACTGTCTGAATAACGGTGATACCGGTGCGGTAACAACATGATCGGTCGTCACGATCAGGCTCCACTCATCCACACGTCTCACATATGAGCACATGGTCCTTTTATTTATGTAGAATATATAAAGGGATAACCTACATAGCTTAACCTCAGTCCGTTATACTTATACGAGACTGAGGTGAGCACAGAACGATCCTTTCTCTCTTAGTATATGCACTTACTGTATACAATAGCTCTTCTTAGGTACACATTATATGAGTCCGTTATACTTATACGAGACTGAGCTCTTCTTAGGGACTATATATTTTAACAGGGTTACATAGGATATCTCAAACAATTTTCACTGATTAGGTGCCCAGAAACCCTAACCTAAATGTTGACTCATCAGCACCTACTGTTAGCTTAGTTTAGATGTCATGTACTGACATGAATCGAATTTCCTTCAATTAAGTTGAATAATAATCATAATATATTCTACTAAACTGAATACAGAAGCCTCATTTGATGAAGTATAGATTCACCCTGTCAATGAAGTGAGAGGCTAATACCAGTCATGAAGGCTCATAGATGTTAATGTTGAAGAGTTTTGATGATCATGTAAGACAAGATCGAGGGTAGATTAATAATACAGATAACTAATATACTGTACAATGGAGAGATTTTCTGATTGAGGTCCTTCACTCTTCTTGTTGCCTTTTTATGCCTTTCTTCATTAAACTATAATTGAACTATGACCTATGAATGAAATCACATATGACATTGAAATGAGACAAGTTGAATGTAAGTTGAATGTTTGTCAAATAAATTCAAGGGTATTGAAGCTGTCAAATAGAATGTCAAGTCAGAGTTCTTATCAAAGATAAATCAATGTGTCGAAGAGTTGTCAAAAGTTACCTTGAATATTTTGTGACAATTTTGTAACTGTGACAGTTGTGTCATGTACATATCTTATGGTGAGCCCCTTTTGGTGCACTACAAAATCCTTCCTAAGGACATGAACTTTAAGAAATCCATTGTAATTTCTACTAAATATGTATGTATACAAAAGACATTTTAGGTCACAGGACAAATAAAAAGGGTAATGTACCTCAGTTGACATGGAGTGAGAATTGACTGAGGTATAGTGTTTCAGCTTTGGTCATATCTACTTATGTACATATATAAAATTGTTGAGGGGTATTGGTGTGAAGAGTGGCGGAAGTTCTGACCGTTCTATATACGAAGAAATGAGTAGAAAGGAAGGATATTGACCTATTCGGTGCAATATAAGAGAAAATGAGAGAAAGAGCACGAGATGACGAAGGAGTCAACGAGTGCGATGGTTCGAGTGGAGGCCTCGACTATTACAGTTCGAGGCCAGAAGTGTTTAGCAGTTCAGATATTGCTACTTATGTAGTAGCTGACACGTTACCCTGATCACCGCTCGTAGTAGACCTAGTTTGTGTCTTACGAGTGGTGGTTCTTGGGTTAAAGTGTGTCTGAGTTCTAATTGGTGCTGAGTGCACCCACAAGTATACACAATGCTTCGAACTAATGAAATATGCAATATTCGAAGAATATGAAAGATAGAAAAATATGAATAGAATATGTAAAATATAAATGAAATAAAAGGAGTGTTTTACCACAATGATACTGTGGTAAAAGCATACTCCTCACAATTGGATACTAGATGGAGAAACAGAGATAGATAGATTGCAGTGAGACATCGTTACAAGAAAAAAAATGTTAGGCTAAAAAGACCTTGTGATTGGGAGCTGTCACGAATTGATTATTCTTCAATAAAGTCGAATAATATTCTACTGATCGAACTCAAAAGCCTCATTTGACGAAGTATACATTCACCCTGTCAATGAAGTAAGAGGCTATTACCAGTCATGAGAACTCATGGAAGTATTTGTCGAAGAAGTTACAACAATTTAGATTATTAATATCACTAATTTACAGATATTTTGACTGACTTTCCTCACTCCTTTTGTGGCCCTTTTATGCTTTTCTTCATATTGTTATGACTATACAGTAGGCAACAAAACCGTTCGGATGTTTCTTTGTTTTGAAAAGACCCTTTAGCATTAGCCCAAAATAAATTCTAAAAATTCTGAATAAATTATGATAGATGCTCTAATATCACAAAATGTTGATTACATAACCATGATGTCATATGTCCATTTATGGCAATGTAATAATAGGATTAATGAAGCTTGTACATCCAAATGGTTTTGTTGCCTGTATTTTATAAACCCTATATACTAAACTAGTACTTGGTATAGCCCTTGGCCTTAATTCCAGCTTCAACTCTTCTAGGCATACCTGTTATCAAGTTCTGACACACCTCCTTTGGTATCTTTTCCCATTCCACTTGACAGTGCTCCCAAAGTTTCTCCACTCCACTAGGTAGTGTGTTGTAGTCAGTTAGCCTCCTTTTCAAGGGTTTAGATCTGGAGACTGTGCTAGCCATTTCATAACAGTATAGCCATGGTCATCAAACCACTTTTGAGCAGTTTTCTGGTATGCTTTGGCCCATTATCCTGCTGGAAGATGGTATCAGATGGAGTTTCTTTGTAAAACTCAAGGGATTGCTGAAGTTCATCCTCCAAGATGGAGCAGTAAAGCTGTGAATCCATCTTCCCTTCAATCCTAGTGGCATATCCAATGCCTTCTCAATGCATGCAATCCCACATCATCACACTACCACTACCAAACTTCAATGTTCCCTTCACCTGCCTATCAGTCAACCCCTCCCCCACCTTTTTCTACAACCACTTCCTTCCATCTGACCCAAGACAATTGATTTTGGTCTCATCAGAGAATACAACTCTCTCCCAGACCTCCAGAGTGTACTTCTGATGTCTCTCTACCCACTGTAGCCTCTTGTTAGGATACACACACAGGCCGGGTCTCCGGAGAAACCCGTGGGATATCCGGTAGGACTTGGCTTCAGCTTATAGGCTGCGCCCTCGCTAGATCGTGTTGTCCAATTTCAAACGGACGGACGGGGATCCCGGGGAGTCCGGGCGGGGTTTGTGGGTCGTAGGTCGTAAGTCGGGTGGTGGGTCGTAAGTCGGAGGTTGTGGGTCATGAGTCGAGTTGGTTGAGAGAGATAGATGTGCCGGAGCCCGTGGGCTCCAACTAGTGCGAGCGATGTGAATCGAGTAAGGTTTTAGAGCGGAAAATATTATTAGATTACTGGGGGGAATCTAAGCTAATTTTCTGACTGGATTGTATGTACAACATCTGCCAGTTTATATAGACCGTGGAATGCATGACATACCAAATCCAGTAATAACGAAACGAAACTAACAAAACATGAAACGGGAATAGTAAACACCAAATTGGTGTTAGGAACAGAATGGAACGGAGCGGAGTCCGAATCGTGACAAAGCATAACCCATAACGGGAAACGGAGTGGGAGCGGAGTCCTAAATCGTGACAGGTCATTTGACTAAAATGGGAACGGGGCTCAATTAGAGCGGTGACGGGATTCTAAGCGGGGACCAGTGACTGATGCATGGGACGAAGACGGACATAGACAGAGACGGAGTCCGGGGGAAGTCCGGTGACTGATATGTGTTGTAATGAGGTCGAACGTAACGAGTCTTGACGTAATGGAGTCTGGGCGGGAAATCCTATAAACAGATGATTGGTGCTTGTAGTGCGTGGGGGCGTACGGGTTAGTGCCCGGAGTCCGGCGGGATTGTCCGGTTGTAACACCTCTCCCTCCTGTGAGGTGGAGGGAACATTGAAGTTTGGTGGTGGTAGTGTGATGATGTGGGGTTGCATGCATTGGGAAGGCATTGGATATGCCACTAGGATTGAAGGGAAGATGGATTCACAGCTTTACTGCTCCATCTTGGAGGATGAACTTCAGCAATCCCTTGAGTTTTACAAAGAAACTCCATCTGATACCATCTTCCAGCAGGATAATGGGCCAAAGCATACCAGAAAACTACTCAAAAGTGGTTTGATGACCATGGCTATACTGTTATGAAATGGCTAGCACAGTCTCCAGATCTAAACCCTTGAAAAGGAGGCTAACTGACTACAACACACTACCTAGTGGAGTGGAGGAATTTTGGGAGCACTGTCAAGTGGAATGGGAAAAGATACCAAAGGGTGCACTGCACAACAGTCACAAAAGGCACATGACAGTCACAATGTGTGACGGGTGTCACACGCACACTAGCGTGGGAATATTATGTCATCACATATTCTAGGAATATTATGTTATATATTATGTCATCATATATGCTACAATAGAGAATGGTGGAAATGTCTAAAACATTCCAAGTAAAATAGCTAAAATAGGATAGAAATAAAGTTCAATATGTCTCTAAATGTCTCAGATCTCAGTGTATATAAGGAGCTCTGCTCCAGCCATGAAATATAACTCATTTTTATCAACCCATTTACACCACATCTGTGTGTCACTGCAGCAAGCAGCCTACTCCACCCCAATCTGGGCAGTTGGAATCTAATTCCACCACTATCAGAGCTGTTGGAAACCCTTTCCACCTCTATCAGAGTTGTTGGCCCAATCAGATCCCTTGTCACCTCAATCTGAGCTGTTGACTGATCTGTTGTTCCCTGTCACCTCAATCTGAGTTGTTGACTTTTGTTCTCCTTTGCCACCTCTTAGTTGAGTAGCTGGCTATCCTTTATTACTTATCCACCTCTAGTTGAGTTGTTGGTTATTATTTAAAGTAATAAATATTTTAGGTTATATTGAGATTAGAAATACATATATTCTAATTTCTACCCGGTTTTTGGCATAAATAAATACTGAGAATATTCTTGCAGAATCCTTAAGACTACATTAAGATCCTGATAAGTTAGTATCACAGTAGACCCTGTAGGTTAGTGTAAATAAAGCATATATTAGCCAAATAGTGTTTTATTCTATATCTAATCTTTTGACCTGTTTATAAATATTTTTACTGTTTGATAAATAGTATAAAATATATATAAACTAGCTAGAATCGAAGTTGAATCTAGATTCTGAATCAGTGAATTGTTGTTCATATTTTAGTACTTGTTTTCACAGAAAAAGAACAGCTTGCAAAAGCAGCTCTCAAAACCTTCTTTGTGAAGTTGGGTGCATATATTCAAGTAAACTCTTGACTTCAGGGGTTCTAAGTCTATTCAGGCTGCCACTGATTAATATCAAATACTTAAATTATTTTACCTTGCAGTGAATTGAGTATTTGCACATTTTGATAGAGCATTGGACTCCTTTTTCAAAAAATAGTATTAAAGTAAGGCTAATACATCACAGGTGATAGCATCATCAGATACATATCTTCGGGTTGTGATATGGTTGTAACAAATTGAGTCAATATTGGAAACAATGGACATGTCCACAGGGTAGATACAGTGACTCACAAAATTGTCCCAATGTTTTACACTTTTTGATTGTTTGATGAATAACCTGAGAGCATCAACAGATATAAACAAAGTGTTGGATCATGGTTATACCACAAAAAAAGAATTATGTAATTCCCATCAATATTCATTGAGATATATGCAATTTAATATAATAACTCATTGAGACAATTTTGTGAGTGTATATTAAAAATATAGTAATTATAATTCTAGTACTTGGTGTGACCTCCCTTGGCCTTAATAACTGTTTCTAGTCTTCTAGGCATACTTTCAATTAAATTCTGACACACCTCTGGTGGAATATTAGTCCACACTTCCACCACTCTCTCCCATATTCCCCAAACTCCCTTGGGGACTGTTGGATATTTGGATATCTCTCTCTTGAGGTGAACCCATTGGTTCAATAGGGCTAATGTCTGGAGATTGTGCAGGCCAGTCTAGGAGAGTGATATTGTTGTCCTCCATCTACTTCTTGGTCTTTTTTGAGATATGTTTGGGATCATTATCCTGTTGAAAAATCACTTCCTCTCTAGAAATTCCACTCTCCTCCAAGCTAGGCAGCATGTGGTCCTCCAAAATAGACACATACTGGTCAGCATTCATCTTCCCCTCAATCTCTGCAATATGCCCCACTCTATTCCACCCCATACATCCCCATACCATGATGTTTCCTCCACCAAATTGACTGTTCCCTGCACCTCTCTCTGAATCAAACCCTCTCCCTTCTCTTTCCAGACCCACTGCCTCCCATCTGATCCAAACCTGTTGATCTTGGTCTCATCTGACCAAATGACCCTCTTCCAGTCCTCCACAGTCTATTCCCTATACTTCTGGGCAAATGCCAATCTTGCCTTCCTATGCTTTAGACTAAACAAGGGCTTTTTCTTCTTCACCACAGCCTTGAATGAACTTTTCCTAAGGATTCTTCTGACTGTTTCTGAAGATACTGGAGTAGAGATAATAGTGTTGATGTGTTTGGTAGCCTGAACAGCATTAGCAGCCTTGCCAGTGGTAATTTGTGTAAGGATAATCCTCTGGTCTATGGCAGAAAGCTTGGAAGGATGGCCAGCAGAAGGGGTCTTGTGATTGGGAAGGAGGTTTTGAAGTGTTCTAGAGACAGTAGACTTGCCAATACCAAGTTTGGAGGCAATATGACAAGTGGAGATGCCATTAGAGGCCAGAGAAAGAATATTTTCTTTTTGAGCAGAGGAGATGGGGTGCATTGGAAATTATGAAGTTCTTAAATGATTAGCCTTGATTATATAGCTTGAATTTGTTAAGAACTGAAAACTGACTAATGTCGGTTGGCCGATGGGGACCAATTGAAAGGACTTGGCTTCAGCTTATGTGCTGCGTCCTCACAAGTTACCGTCAGGTGTCCTTAAATTTCAGGCAGGTGAGAACTAGTCCTATCAAATTCCTCACAGTCAATTACTGATCAGAACTGAAGGATAAGTCAAGTGTTGGGCCAAGGGGTTGGAGGCCGAGGATGGATGAGTGTGTGCAGAGGTGGGGAGTGGAATACTTAGAGTAAGACTTATAGAGATGTATGTGGGTGTTCTGAGTTGATATTCTGATTGCCTAGTAATTACAACTACAGCAGATTTATATATGAGTTATTGGTGTCTAGTGAATACTAACTAAGAGAAAAGTGGAAAACACTATTGACAAATAAGCTTGACTAGGAACTGGTAGGTTATGATAAGTTTGGAGGCCATAAGTTAACCGAGAGCGGAATTACAAGAAAAGGAAATAGTCCACGGGTTACAAGTATATACAGGCATATGTGAAACATAGAGTAAGATGGATTATCATAATAAAAAAGGGACATATCAAAGCATAACCAGATAGTACAAGTATAACCTGACAGGGTGTCACGAATCGATTATTCTTCAAATAAGTCGAATAATATTCTACTGATTGAACTCGAAAGCCTCATTCAACGAAGTATATATTCACTCTGTCAATGAAGTAAGAGGCTATTACCAGTCATAAGAACTCACAGAAGTATTTGTTGAAGAAGTTACAACAAGTTAGATTACTAGTATTACTAATTTACAGATATTTCGACTGACTTCCCTCACTTCTTTCATGGCCTTTTTATGCTTTTCTTTGTATCATTATGACTATATTATGAACTAATAATGAAATCATTTATAATGTTGAAATGAGACATATCGAAAGAGATTCGATGTTGTCAAATAATGTTCAGGTTTATTGAGTTGAATTTGATGAGTCAAAGAGTTGTTGAATATTACCTTTGATTGTTTGTGACAATATTGTGACTTGTGATGGTTGTGACACAGGGGTGTAAATGGGGTGTGATTGCCATGAAGGCATACGTCAGTGTCAGGTGACCAACGGTTTCCGATGTGATGACTTGATTGATAGCTTGAAATGTCAGTCGATGGTAATATCCTCAGGGACTGTAGGGTTGTGTTAAGGGTGCATACACAGAGGGTTTCCAGAGAAACCTGCAGGAAGTCCAGTAGGACTTGGCTTCAGCTTATAGGCTGTGCCCTCACGAGATCATGTTGTCCAATTTCAAATGGGCAGACAGGAGTCCTGGGGAGTCTGGGCAGAGTTCGTGGGTTGAGGGGTCATGGGTTGAACTGTCACAACTGTCACATGTCACGTATTGTCACAAACATTCAAAGGTAACTTTCGACAACTCTTCGACCTATCGAATTCAACTTGACAAACTGAACATTAATCAACACCATCGAATCTCTTTCGACATGTCTCATTTTGACGTCATATATGATTTCATAATTAGTTCATAACATAGTCATAATGATACGACGAAAAGCATAAAAGGGCTACGAAAGAAGTGAGGAAAGTCAGTCAAAATATCTGTCTATTAGTGATATTAGTAATCTACTTTGTCGTAACTTCTTCGACAATTACTTCTGTGAGTTCTCGCGACTGGTAATAGCCTCTTACTTCATCGACAGGGCAAATATATACTTCGTCGAACGAGGCTTTCGAGTTCGGTTAATAGAATATTATTCGACTTTATCGAAGAATAATCGATTCGTGACAGTTGAGAGGTTGGGGAGTCGAGATAAATAAGTCAGAGGTTGAGTGATAGATGTGTCAGAGCCAGTGGGCTCCGACTAGTGAGAGTGGTGTAATTCAAAGAGGAATTTAGAGTGGAAAATGTACTAGATTACTGGGGAGAATCTAAGCTGATTTTCTGACTGGATTGTATATACAACATCTGCCAGACTATATACATAGACTGTGGAATGAATAACATACCAAATCCAGTAATAATGAAAATGAAACTAGGAAAACATAAAATGAGATAAGTAAACACCAAATTTGGTATTAGGAACAGAATGGGACAGAGCAGAGTCTGAATCCTGACAGGTCATTTGACTAAAACGGGAATAGGGCTCAGTTAGAGGGATGATGGGTTTTCCGAGCGGGGTCTGATGACTGATGCGTGGAATGAGGTTGGACATAGACAGGGATGGAGTCTGGAGGGTATTCCAGTGACTGATACATGATGTAATGAAGTTGAATGTGGACAAGTCTGATGTATGGAGTCCAGTGGGAATTCCGGTAAACTGACAATTGGTGTGTATAGGGCATGGGTGTGTATAAGTTAGTGCCTGGAGTCTGATGGGAATTCTGGTCATAACAGGTTTTGACACGGTCGTAATAGAATTCAAGTACTCATTAAGGTTCCAAACCTTAATCAAACTATTTATTAAGGTTTGATTAAGGTTTGACAGCAATAGAATTGATGAAACATCAGATTCTGATATTTTCTGATGGTGTTACGACTGTGTCGCAACCCTTCACACACCGATGGTCCCCGATAGTATATCGTAGTTATACGTCTTCAATAAGACGAGATCTCGGAAGCTGTTGGTCCCCCGACTGTGAAGAGTGGTAGAAGTTCAGACCGTTCTATATACGAAGAAATGAGTAGAAGAGGAGGATATTGACCTATTCGGTGCAATATAAGAGAAAGTGAGAGAAAGAGCACAAGATGACGAAGGAGTCAACGAGTGCGATGGTTCGAGTGGAGGCCTCGACTATTACAGTTCGAGGCCAGAAGTGTTTAGTAGTTCAGATATTGCTACTTATGTAGTAGCTGACACGTTACCCTGATCACCGCTCGTAGTAGACCTAATTTGTGTCTTACGAGTGGTGGTTCTTGGGTTAAAGTGTGTCTGAGTTCTAATTGGTGCTGAGTGCACCCACAAGTATACACAATGCTTCGAACTAATGAAATATGCGATATTTGAAGAATATGAAAGATAGTAAAATATGAATAGAATATGTAAAATATAAATGAAATAAAAGGAGTGTTTTACCACAATGAAACTGTGGTAAAAGCATACTCCTCACACCGACGCTGACGTATGCCTTCCGGTCAATCAAACCCGACTATGCCTTTCTGTCTGGCTATGTTTTGATACGTCCCTTTTATTATGTTGATCCATTTCCACTCTATGTTTCACATATGTCTATCTATATTTGTAGTCCTCGAACTATTTCCTTTTATCGTAATTTCCATTCTCGGTTATCATCGGCCTCCAAATTAATCATAAACTTCCCGTTCCTAGTCAAGCTTAATGCTAATACCGTTTTCCGCCCTTCTCCCCATTAGTATTTTCTAGACGCCTGTTACTTGTATATGAACCCGCTGTAGTTGTAGTTACTAGGCAATCAGAATATCGACTCAGAATACCCTCTTACGTCTGTAGCAGTCTCATACTGAGAATCCCCCATCCGCCTTCGCGTGCGCTCGCCCACTCTCAGCCCCAACCCCTTGGCCCGACACTTGACTTGTCCTTCAGTTCCGATCGGTATCTCACTGAAAGGGTCTTCTTAGGATTAGTCTTCACCCGTCCGAAATTTAAGGACAACCAACGGATAATTGCGAGGGCACAGCACATAAGCTGAAGCCAAGTCCTTCCGATCGGTCCCCGTCGGCCGCCGACATTAGTCAGTTTCCAGTTCTTAACAGTATATTCTGATTTCACACTCGCATTTTCCGTTTAATTATGCCTCCGAGAAGAAATGCCAAGCCAAGCGGTGAAGCAGAATCTTCCACTCTCAAGTCTCCTTTCCTGTATACAGCCCGAGCTACTCAGAGAACCCCGCTACCAGAAACCTCCGAAGAATCTCGCTTTGTGGAGATTACCGGCAATGCTGAAGAAGTAACTGAAGCAACCGATCCCGAAGCAACTGAGGAGATTAACAATCAACCAGTTTCGGAACACGAACCCGAGGATGGCGACCAACCTCAGGCTAGTGGCTCCAAGAAGTCCGCAAAAAAGAAACCGGCTCTCGACCCTGAAGAGACATGGGAATTGTTTTCAGGTACTCTAGGATCCCTTAACGAATTCCTTAAAAGCAATATCAAGGAAAAGGAACCTGGGCAAACCCGAGTCAACAAACCCGAGCCATTCACTGGCTCAAACCCAAAGAAATTGCTGACATTCCTTATGCAATGTCAATTCAACTTTCGGGACCGACCGGCTGCATTCACAACGGATGACCGAAAGGTAAACTTCGCACTCTCGTACCTTAAGGATTCCGCAGCAGCCTGGTTTGAACCCGCATTCTCTGGCCTCACCTCCAAAGACCCCGATTGGCTTCACGATTGGGATGCCTTTGTCGAGGAACTCGAAACCAACTTCGGTCCCTACGACCAAACCGGCGATGCTGAAACCGCGCTTTCTAATCTCAAAATGAAAGACACTCAGCGCATCACCGATTACATCGTCCAGTTCAACAACCTCGCTGCGTGTTGCGACTGGGGCGATTCAGCCCTCCGTTACCAGTTTTACTCCGGCCTTCCATCTCGCCTCAAGGATGAAGTTTCCAAAGGAGAAACCGGCAAGCCGAAAACCCTCCCTCTCATGCGTCTGAAAGCCCAAAACGCAGACGCCCGATACTGGGAATGATGTTCAGAAATTAGTCGCGAAAACCCCTCGGACAAAAAATCATCGGAAAATAAGAACGCCAACAAGTCTGGTAATCAAAACACCAACAACAGTGGCAACTCGACCTCCGATAAGAAGTCCGAAAACAAAGGGACTAACGACAAAAAAGGCAAGGGAAAACAGTCGAATAAGTCTCAAGACAAAGACAAACCCGATGTAACTGGCAAACTCGGCTCCGATGGCAAGCTCCTACCACAGGAAAAGCAACGCCGAATGGACAACAACCTTTGTTTGTTGTGCACAGATCCCGGACACCGAGTTGCTGCATGCCCAAAAGCCACAAAAGCCCGATCGGCCAATACGGCCACGACCTCACAACCGGCCAAGCCGGCTGCCGAGTCGAAAAAAGATTAAGCAACTCTCTGTGCGGTTGGAGAGTTGCGTTGAATCTCCTCACACACCGGAAAATTGTCATCTTAACGCATCCGCCTTGTATGATCCTAATTCTTTGTTCATAAATCTTACTTTGGAACCTCTCGGGAGTCTCACTTTTCAAGCCCTCATAGATTCAGGTTCAACCCATTGTTTTATAGATACAAGTTTTTCCAGAAAAAATCAGTTAAAAACCTATGTAATAGACCCGATTCCGCTCCGACTCTTTGATGGTACCTCAAACTCCGTAATCTCGCAAGCCTGCGAACTCCGACTTTGGTTTTCGTGTGGAACCTTTCAGACAGTTACGTTTTTTGTAACACAGTTGGACCTGAGTTGCTCCGTGGTTCTAGGACATAACTGGCTCACCCACTACAATCCGTTGATTGATTGGGTATTGGGCAGTATCCATTTCCGAACCCCATCGGCACCCGTTACGACTGGTCCATTTTCACCTGTTTCGGCAAATATGGCCTCTACAGCACCTCCGGCCCTAGTGGCAAATCCGAGCTCTCCACCGCCCGTCTCTCTAATAAATGCCGCAGCCTTTATGAGAGCCATCAAGTTGGACGGCTCCCGAGCATTTACAGTCAATCTTAAAGTTGACGAAGTCACCGGTCACTTTGCATCCCCGGTGGCCGAACCGATCGCAGATTTGGAAGGTGTTCCCAAAAAATACCATGAATTTGCAGATGTATTCAGTAAACAAAAAGCAGATCGACTCGCCCCTCACAGGCCTTACGATTTGAAAATTGATATTGAAGATGGTTCACATCCACCCCTAGGCCCAGTTTATCCTCTCTCGCAGTCCAAATTATCGGCTATCCGAGATTTCTTGGACGAACATTTGGCTATAGGTTTTATCTGACCCTCAAAGTCTCCTTATGGAGCCCCTGTCTTATTTGTTCGGAAAAAAGACGGTTCCCTTCGACTTTGCGTTGACTTTCGAGGACTAAATGCGATCACTCGAAAAGACAAGTACCCATTACCACTAATCTCCGATTTACTCAATGCCCCTCGGAAGGCCCAAATCTATACAAAGATAGATCTCAAGCATGCCTATCATTTGGTTCGGATCGCTGAAGGCGACGAATGGAAAACGGCTTTTCGCACTTGCTATGGCTCTTTTGAATGGTTAGTAATGCCTTTCGGCCTCACCAACGCTCCGTTGGTCTTTCAACATTTTATCAACAACGTTTTTTCCGACCTCCTCAACGTCTTTGTCATTGTGTACTTAGACGACATCCTCATATTCTCCGAAGACCCTACACTTCATGACAAACACGTTCGTGAAGTCCTCCGAAGACTCCAAAAACATGGTCTTTTTGCGAATGGTAAAAAATGTTCTTTTGATGTCGACACAGTTGAATATTTAGGGTTTATGATGGGACCTGACGGTCTCCACATGGACAACTCTAAAATTCAGGTCATTCAAGATTGGCCGGAACCCCGAAAGGTTAAAGATATTCAATCCTTTTTAGGCTTTGCCAATTTTTATTGTCGTTTCATTCACAACTACTCAAAAATTACCATTCCGCTCACTCATCTTACTCGTAAAGATGCCCCGTGGATTTTCTCCAAAGAATGCCGATCGGCATTCCAGGAATTGAAAAGTGCGTTTACATCTGCCCCTATTCTGTCGCACTGGAAGCCTGATGTTCAACTCATTGTGGAAACCGACACCTCGGACTATGCGCTTGCTGCGATATTGTCCATTCTGGACACCGATGGTGAAGTACACCCAGTAGCTTTTCTGTCTCGCACATTTTCGGCACCCGAACTCAACTATGACGTTCACGATAAGGAATTACTCGCAATATTTGAAGCTTTCAAGACATGGTGACATTATTTGGAAGGCTCGGCCCACCTGGTAGATGTTATTACAGACCACAAAAATTTAGTTTACTTTTCAACCACAAAACCTCTCACCCGTCGACAAGCTCGATGGTCCGAATACCTCTCTGCTTTTAACATGGTAATTCGCTTCCGTCCCGGCCACCTTGGTGGAAAACCCGACGCTATGACTAGACGATGGGACGTCTATCCTAAAGAGGAGAGTAGCGACTACGCCACAGTTAACCTGCATAATTTCAAGCCTATGTTTTCATCGGAACAACTGTCCGCGTCTATCCGAGCCACTTACCTCATTCATCCAGTCTTGCGAAGTGTTATCCTTATGGATACTGAAAAATTACATCAAGACATTCTATCGGCAATTCCATTAGACCCAGTCACCAAAGCACACCTCGATAACCCGTCCGACCCCGATCAACCCCGATGGTCATTAGACTCACAAGGTTTCATTAGATTTGACAATCGCATTTATGTACCGGATTCCGACACCCTTCGGCTGCAAATCCTACAACATAAGCACGACCACCCAATCTCAGGACAATTCGGCCTCAATAAGACCCCCTCACTCATTAGAAGAGAATATACATGGCCCGGCATCCGAGATTTTGTTAAGCACTATTGTAAATCTTGTACTACGTGTCTACGCTCTAAATCACAGTGACACAAACCATATAGCCTACTCAAACAATTACCGATACCGGAAAAACCTTGGAACTCGATTTCTATGGATTTTATCGAGCACCTACCGGCATCCGAAGGTCACACAGCAATCCTAGTTGTTGTGGATCGGCTCTCAAAGCAAAGTATTTTCATTCCAACATATGACATGATAACATCTGTACAGTTAGCTGAATTATTCATCACCCATGTATTTTCCAAGCATGGCATTCCATCGCATGTCACATCCGATCGCGGATCCGAGTTTGTCTCTCACTTCTTTAGGTCACTCGGAAAAGCACTAGACATGAAGCTACATTTCACTTCGGGCTATCACCCGGAAGACGATGGACAAACCGAACGCATGAACCAAACCTTGGAACAATACATCCGTGTTTATTGCAACTATCAACAAGACAATTGGAAATCACTACTACTGCTAGCCAAATTCGCATACAACAACGCACCAAATGCCACTACTGGCATTTCGCCTTTCTTCACAAATAAAGGCTACAACCCCAACATCGCAATCCACCCGGAACGCGATCTCGCATCCGCTCATGCTCAAGACTTCATTACCAACCTTGACGAGCTACATCAAGAACTTCATAAAACTATCGCAATGGCCCAAGAACGATACCAACGGTCTGCGGATAAAAACTGACTTCCGCCTCCTGATTTCAAG
This sequence comes from Hysterangium stoloniferum, assembly GCA_015178975.1. NCBI lineage: Eukaryota > Fungi > Basidiomycota > Agaricomycetes > Hysterangiales > Hysterangiaceae > Hysterangium > Hysterangium stoloniferum. Next base: position 175,495 of record WHVD01000127.1, read on the forward strand.
ATCGGAGACCGAGTATTCATTAAAGCCGAGTTTTTCCAAACTACTAGACCTTCTAAGAAGCTCTCTGAAAAATATTTAGGTCCTTTTGAAGTTATAGCACAAGCCGGCACACTGTCATGGACGCTTCGGCTTCCTGACAACATGCATGCAGTGCACCCGGTATTTCATGTATCCATGTTAGAACCTTGTGTTGCTAACAATATACCGGATCACATACAACCACCACCCCCACCCATGATCATTGATGGGGAACCCGAATTTGAAATATCGGAAATTCTAGACTCCAAGATCGACAATCGCAGGCGATCGTGCAAGTTACTTTATTTGGTCAAATGGACTGGCTATGAAGGTACAGATGAAGAAACTTCCTGGATCCTAGCCACCAAACTTGGCAATGCATCAGAAATCGTTTCAGTTTTCCATCAAACGTATCCGAACAAACCCGGTCCTTTAGACCCTCTTTAGTCTTCACATGACACGGTAACTGACGGCCTCCGATTCCTCAAACACCAAGTCGAACTTAAATTACCAAGTCACTATCTGATGCTTTCAATTTTCAATTCACGATTTCAAAAAGATTAAATCAATTATTATTTTGTTAACTATCTAAAGTACCCTCTACTACTTCCCCTTCCTCCTCGGCCTCCGAAGCTCGCGCTTCACCAACGGCAACTGATATTCCCTTCCCTCCAGTTTCCTCCAAGGCCCTAACCGGCTCAACCTCATCCGAACTAGGCAGCTCGAGGTACTGCTCGAGCTGCCCTCTGACCCACTGTAGCATGGCCGTCTGTTCTCCAATGGCCACCCCCAGCAGTCGCATTTGCTCGTGAAGGAGTCCCTGCTGTCACAGAGACTCGGTTCACCACCGAGTGGTCTCCGAGAAATACAACCGCATAAGGCAGTTTTTCTCCTCCATCATGTCCGTCTGGCGCTCCCCGTAGATCGCACCCACGTCGGCCCCTGGGTAGGTACAACCAAGTTTTTGACCTGCACACTCTTGACATGTGTGGCCCCAACCGTTTGCCCGAGGATGGCAAGCTCGGTTCCGAGCAGTGCAACGGTTACACCTAGGATCGTTTTCGGGCCCCACCTTGGGGGCCCCTTTTTGTCTCTGTCACTAAAAGTCAGCAACAGCAAAAAATATATATAAATAAAAAAAAACCTTCGGGCTCGAAGGCCCTGCAGCCTCATCCTCTTCACCGGATACCGACGGTGATACTGCCTTCTGCTGAGAAGAGAACATTAGTAGAGATTCGCAGTGCGATACTTCTCCTAACTTACCTTCCCTTCTCGTTTCTTTCTCGCCTCCTCCTCTCGGGCCCGACCGGTCTCCTGCTGTTTTTTCCTCGCAAGCTCAGCCTCCCAACACTTGCGCGTAGCCTCCACCTCTGCCCGTCTCTTCTCCTCCACCTCGGCCACCTCAATCACTTTCAGCTCCTCCACCTCCTTTCGTTCCTCTTCCTCGCGTGCCCTCTTCCTCGCCTCCAGTTGGTGACGACGTTCTTGTGCGTTCGGTGTTCCGCTCGGACCCGACACAGGAGTTACCGTCAGCCTGACGGGGATAGTCTTCGCCCCAGTGTTCAATGACATCGTGGTTGGAAGGAAAGGATGAAGAATCAAGCGCCCTGTAACCTCCCATTTTTTTTATATGCAAAAAATTTACCGGTCACATGACATTTTGACACACAACCTGTAACCGACGTTGTTTTACGTATACGATCTAGATTTTCGGCCTCCTTGGGATTTCGGCCAAATGAGGGGATACTGTTACGACTGTGTCGCAACTCTTCACACACCGACGGTCCCCGATGGTATATCGTAGTCATACGTCTTCAATAAGACGAGATCTCAGAGGCCGTCGGTCCCCCGACGCTGACGTATGCCTTCCGGTCAATCAAACCCGACTACGCCTTTCTGTCTGGCTATGTTTTGATACGTCCCTTTTATTATGTTGATCCGTTTCCACTCTATGTTTCACATATGTCTATCTATATTTGTAGTCCTCGAACTATTTCCTTTTATCGTAATTTCCATTCTCGGTTATCATCAGCCTCCGAACTAATCATAAACTTCCCGTTCCTAGTCAAGCTTAATGCTAATACCGTTTTCCGCCCTTCTCCCCATTAGTATTTTCTAGACGCCTGTTACTTGTATATGAACCCGCTGTAGTTGTAGTTACTAGGCAATCAGAATATCGACTCAGAATACCCTCTTACATCTGTAGCAGTCTCATACTGAGAATCCCCCATCCGCCTTCGCGTGCGCTCGCCCACTCTCGGCCCCGACCCCTTGGCCCGACACTTGACTTGTCCTTCGGTTCCGATCGGTATCTCGCCGAAAGGGTCTTCTTAGGATTAGTCTTCACCCGTCCGAAATTTAAGGACAACCAACGGATAATTGCGAGGGCGCAGCACATAAGCTGAAGCCAAGTCCTTCCGATCGGTCCCCGTCTGCCACCGACATTAGTCAGTTTCCAGTTCTTAACATAGGTGCTGAAAAGGATGTCAAAGACTGAGATTGCAAAAAAGGCTAAGAAATGCTAAAAAGGCTATGGCAAGCAAAAACTCAATACAGGCTCAGGACTTGAAGGATCTGGATGTTCAAGAAGGTCTGAAAGTCCAAAAATTCTGAAATTGAGTGAAAGGCTGAAAATGCTGAGAAAACCAGGGTTAGCCAAAGGCCAAGGGTTCCAAACAGTCAACATGCAATAATGGGTGATAATTTGTTCAAAAAAGAGACATGTCAGTGAGCTACATATTATAGAGATCAATGCAGAGGATGGACAGGGGTTGAAAAAGTTGGAATAAGGGTCAGGAAATACATGTAGGGGGGAGGATAGGGAACAAGACAGGGAGCATGCATGGATCAGGCATTTCTATCTAATTGTCATCTATTATTTCTTTTTAATATTGCCTTAAATTGTTAAGCTCAGGCTTATGGACAGATGGAACTGATAACCTGGAGAAGCCCTGTGGGATTCTGAGGACAGGGAGGACTTGGCTGCAGCTTACAATGTGCTGTGCCCTTACATGATTGTCAGGTCCTAACTTCAGATACAGTAGGTACAGGAGTCCAAGAATACATGACAGATTGAAATATTGGGAGACCCAAGGGGTCTGAAAATACACTGGTGCAAGTTGAAACAAACAAGTAATTATTAGTGATAAGGGGAGATACTAAGTTGGTGCTAAGTTGATATTATGTAGGTGGCTAAGTTGACACTCTGATCAGATTGTAAGTACAACAAATCCAAGACTATATAGACTAAGTGACTATTATACATACTACTAATCCAGCAAAATAAAAGGTGAAACAGGTGAAGACCATACTAGGAATAAGGATCAAGATGGAATAGGGACAAGTCCAGGGGAAACAATAAGCAAATGAATGCATGCATGTTATACAGACTCAGGGGCAGATCAGAACATGAGATCTTCAGGCATCTAGAAGTACAGGATATCCAAACAGAGTCAGGTGACAATTTGTCCTTGACAACAGAGAGAAATGTTATGAGATAGGATCTGGGGCTTGGCAGAATACCCAATTCCTAATACTTAAATGACTTCTTTCATGTGACACAATGCTGATGAAAGCCCATATATGTATTTTGGCATGCAAAAATTGAAATTAGATGTGATATTTACTGACAAACTGGATTTAACCTAAAGGGTACCTTTAATTCCCCTTTTGGGTGATGTAAAATGTCTATTTCATGTAAATCACTATATCAGACAAGATTGATAAATTGTAAACTCGGGATCAACACGGCCGGCACATACGCGGCACCGATGCCGGCTGCTGGGCTCAGAGACACTTCTACACTCACACTTTTGGACATTCAAAGTCAAGGATCGAGCTTAAGGATAGTGTCGTGGCCCGAGATCTCATTTAACCATTCAAGATTACGTCCTTGGTCTTTATTGTATCCTTCTAACATTGAAGCATTGTAACCGCAATTTAGCTATAATGGCTGATGTCCTTTCGAATAACGGTACTAAATCTATTCATTAATGCCTCCCCGCCACACTGTTCACTTTATCCATATCAAGCACCGTCCCTACCAGGCTCAGTGAATTGACTATTTCCCACTGGCAGGTCCTACTCATTTGGTGACCAACTACCCTGACATTGGTCACCTCGCAAAGTGGTCTGTCTCGTCTTACAAGTTTGGATTTGGGTCAGAATGTTTGAGAGACGATGATCCGGATACGTTCTGGCAGTAAGTGTCAGTTTGTGTTTCAATGATGGGCCGAATTTGCTGAATTATTGCTTCCATTTCTCAGCTCGGATGGACCGCAACCCCACTTTATCACAGTCCAGTTCGGGAAGAAGGTTGCTATTCAGGTCAGCGACTCCCCCTTTTAGTTGATTTTTACCCAGTTAACCATCGTCTACAGAAAATAGCCGTCAACTTGTGTTTCTCCAATGACGACTCATACACCCCTGCCACACTCTGCGTTCGTGCTGGGACAGGATCGAGCGATCTTCAAGACGTACGGCTCGTGACATTCGACAAGCCGAATGGCTGGCTGCTTTTTGACGTCTATATGGAACCGGCAGAAGAAGGCGACGGCTAGTAAGTATGCGTACTCGTATGTCGGGTATCTCTTCTGATAGTATTACAGTAAACCGCTTCATGCCTATGTTTTGCAGGTTGTGGTAGTGTCGAATCACATGAATGGCAAAGATACACATGTGCGTGGCCTTAAAATTTTTGGTCCTTTAGAGTAAGTTCCCACATTCTATACCATGATTCATTCCAACACTTGACCATTTTCATTGAGTGAGACACATGAAGATGGAGACGAGCCATTTCCTTTCAAATCGCCACTATTTAGGATGTATGAGCGTATTCGGTGATGTCTCGTGGTCGATCGCAATTGGAACTTCGGATATGGGATGGCGCGGAATAAGAGACTCAGAGATTGGGGCTTTTTTCAGGCATCCCATGACGACGACTGCTCAACCTTACACTTTAGAGAGGGGAAAGCAAGACAAAAAGACCAGATGCAGATTTCTCCTAGGACTGTAACATTGATCATTTACTCGACGGATTTCATATAATGTAACATTGATACTTTGATTCGCAACAACAATTACACCACACAGTGAAAAACAAAACAAAGAGCACTACTTATCTACGACTATAATCTAAAAAAGAACGAATAAAATTCCAATCCATCAATTACATCCCTGAAATCAAACAGAACTATTGCTGAGGTCCAGATCCCCCATTATAATGTTGTGTGGGAGAGGGAACGGGCACTGGAAGCGAAGGCGGGAAGTGATTCAGCGGTGCAGGCTGTAGTGGACGATGACGCCCATTGGACAGGACGGTAGATGTAGCAGCCGCCGTCGCAGCGGCAGCGTATGACTGAGTCCCCGAACCACCCACACTACCAGCCCACGCCTGCTGGCTATATTGCGATTGATGCGACCAAGTACTTTGCTGCGCAAGCGGTGCGGGCACAGTCGGTCTGTAATGCGACTGCACGGGCGGTAGTTGGGCCGGATTAGCGGCAGAATCACGCGATGGACGGTAAGCCCCAGAGCCGGCCGAAAAATTAGAAAGATACATATTAGGTCCGGCAGAGTAAGGAGGGACGGGAGAATAAGTAGAAGGCGACGGTGCGAGAGTGTGTCCACGGGGTTGAGTTGTCCCCGGAGGAGCATATACATCATTACCACTACCTCCACTGGTAGCGGATGCTGGGTGTGGCGAAGCATAATGCACCATGGGATATGATGGATGATGACCTTGGGGTGGTAAGGGATAGCCTCGTCCGTTGCCATACACAGCTGCTGCCGGTGCGGCGGGTGGTTTGGGTGGTTTTCCTTTAGTAACAGCGACTCGCGTAGGTGCGACACTATTAGTGACTATAGATTGGCCATTGTGCGCATTCCGCTGTGGCGCCTGTGTCTGTGAATATGTAGGAAGGTGCGACGAGGACGCCTGTCCTGCTCCCGAACATGATTTACAGATGAAATCCTCTAGCTCCCAATTCCGACGGGGTCGGCCAGCGATAAAATCAGACTGATCATAACAACGAATATGTTGCCACTTGTTACATTTTCCACAGCTCATTAGTTCTTGGCCATCATCCTATCGAGAAAGAAAATCGGATCAATGTGTTAAAGTATGAGGGAAAAGGACTTACTAGGTTCATTCCGCGTCTGTGGCATATTTCACAGTCAAGTTCCCAAGCCTCATCCTCCTTCGGTGTTTGCGTTCCACTCCTAGAGACGTTGACGACGAACTTGACAGGAGTAGGCGTCGGAGTATTTCCATTCGTCACAGGAGACGCCTTCTCATCGCCGTCAATATCCACCTTCACACTAAACGAATGGTCAGTTGATGTCGATGTCTCACGAACCGCCATCCCTTTACGTACTCATGTATCGTTATCCCAGCCTTCTCTCTAATACGAACAGACCTCATACTCTCCAGCTTTTGCCGTTCTTCCTCCTCCTTCTTAGTGCGTGCTTCCCACCGTCTATGACGTTCCAGCTCCTTTTCCTCTTCAGCTTTGCGCCTCGCTTCTTCGCGTTCAGCCTCGCGGACACTCTCCTTTACGGCCAGTCGCGATGAGCGTTTTCGTGACACCACGGCTTCTTCCATGATTTGTTTGCGCACGTCAACCTATGAGTAAAGCGCTCAGTCATGATTCAAACTAAAGCAGCGAACCACCTACCTTTAAGACTTCGGTGACCATGGGTACTAAGTGGTTAACCAAGAGTTTGTAGAATGCCTTCTCCCCACGATGGGTTGAATTTTCGAATTGCTTCGGAAATTCTTCCCATTCTTGTAGGGTGATGCAGACCTAAAGTCCCAACTGAGCTTATACGAAAACTATGAACAGCGATACTCACTGTCTCCCAGGTTTCCTTGCTAGGTGTTGAATAGTCTTGAAATGGAGTCGGCGACCGCACTTCCTCCTCCTCCTCCTCCTCCTCCTCCTCCTCCTCCTCCTCGTCATCTTCTTCAACCACGTCGTCGTCGTCGTCATCTTCTTCAACCACATCGTCATCTTCATCCGGAAGGTCAGAAAGATCGCTAAGACTCGTCAGCTCCGAGATATCATCCAATGATCTCGGTACAACTTCCGAGGTTGCAAACCTTCCCCTGCTCTTTCCCTTCCCTTTACGGTCATCACCAGACCCCACATAATCAGACCCCTCATCGTCATTCTTCAACCACTCTTCAGGGATCTCTTGCCAGAGCTCTTCCTCCTCCCTGCCTCGTAGCCGTGAACTCACTCGCGTCCCCAACGGTTTCGACTTGGCTTGGGTGGGTAACCCAGCAGCTCGCGAGCGTGTTTCGCGTACTGGTCGACGAGCAGACGCCGGCGGACCCCTTAGTTTTGCATTAGCAGGCTTAGGCGGGGGTGGAGCAGGTTTGGTGCTCGCTGAGGGAGCGATGCGTGTACGTTTGGCCGATTTCCGCCCGTTGCTGGCAGACGCAGCAGGGTGTTTACGTTTTTTGGACTTGGGAGCGCGTTTGCGGGAAGGGGCTTGTTGCATCCAGAGTCGGTTGCCTGCGGGTAATCAGAATGGGCATAGAATAGGTATGATAATGTTTTTACTAGACAACATACCTCCAATTAACCAGTAACCGTTCCCTTTGGCATCATAGGCAATAGGCTGGATACGCTGTGAAACATGTAAGGCAAGGAATGACAACTGCGTGAAAAAGGGCGGTCTACCCAATTAGCTAATTCATCATCATCCCTCATTCTGGACCTTAGGCTACTAGGATTATGGAACTGCCATTCGCAAAGAGCGTGGAATAGATCTAGCTTATCCATTATAACCAAGGATTCAAAATCAACTGGTTCGTCATCCGTTCCCATAAGGTTTTCTTCGGGAGCCCGCTTGAGAGATTGTCTACGAAGCTGATGTTGCCAGTCCTCTAAACTACATTAAACGAGGTGTGAATATGAGTTGACAACGTGTGGCTGTGAAAACATACATCATTCGTTTATCATGAGGGGTAAGACTCATTAAAAGGCGCTGCATGACGGTAGGGAGCACGGCATACGTCCCTGAAACTAAATCATCTTCAAGCTCCTAAAAAAAGAGTGAGCATTGCGGGGAACGCGATTGTGTCATGGTACAGCGCGTTTTCACGCGTGGGGATATAGCAAAAATGATACGCACTTGAAGTTGGATCTCCTCAAGATGAAGAACGGGGTTAAATGTAAATAAAAAGTGGCTTAAATAGGCCCATTTCCAGTTCCTTCTGAGAGCGAACAGTTCAGCTGATGGTGCTGGGGGCTGCGGTGGGGCTATATAAGAGTTTTAAGTGAAGACTCGTATGTGTCTGCGAAAACAACAGAAAGCGGCAGATACGTACGGACGGATATGTTGCGGTTAATACGCATTGGTTTGGGCAACTGGATGCGGATTTATAGATCACAATTTGACCGCTTCACACGCTCTCGCAACTGCGCGAAGCTAAGCAAAAAGTCGGACTCGACCTCAATGGTACAACACAAATACTAATGAAGCTCTGAAAGATAAGATATTGCTCGTTGTGGTTGACGATGAGGAGAGTACAATGTCAGTGTGGACTTGTAATGGTAGTTCGGGGCGTCTGTCTGAGTTACAATTACTTGGGGACCTGCATTTCCCCCGGGACATCAGCCATCTTCGCCTCTTTTCTCATTCGCTTCCTTCCCCTCGCCCTTGAAGACTTTGATTTTACTATAGGAAGTGGAGGTTGGTACCTACGGCGAAAATCGCTATTTAGAAACAGGCAGCCGTCGGGCAGCAAATATTGCCTTACGTCGCACCCCTTTCTTCCAACTCTGGACGAGCGCTCACGCTCAGTGTTACCTTAAGATGTGCCGTGAACTTTTGTCGTAAGCTAGAAAAGAGAATTTAAATTTAAATTAAATATGGCATTTAACTGCACGTACAAGTCCCCGCCAGCTAAAGCTTGCCGTAGATTCTCTGCGTCATCCTGTTCAACGTCTTGCGGATCCACCAGCCCCAAAGCTTCCAATGTTGACAATTCATTGTACTGATGCAAACCCATACGTAGGGAATCAGCAACTAACCGTCCGTCTGCGCCTCGACGTTCTAGAGCCCATTTGCCGTATTCTCGTCGGATGATTTCGACGACACTAACAAGTTTGATCGTAGTTGCAGTCGGTGTGGCTAATTTGCGTTTCTTCTTAGGGGACTCTTCATCAACGAGTGTATCGGTATTAGGTTCAGGAGCAGGTTGAGATTCCACATTGATGACCTTCGCTGCAACCTGCCTTTCATGTGGGACAGGAAATGTATGTAAAACTAGAGGCCGTTGAGGGTTTTCCTGGATGTGCACTCCCATGAAAATGAGCTTCCAAGGTGAAAATGAAGTTTCCGAAAACTCACCTGCAGAAACTTCAAAGCAAACGCAACAAATGAACGCATCTTAGCGTGTGCGGTGACCCGCATTTCATGTGGCTCATTGGATATTGTATTGATGGACGAATTGCCTTCAATTTCTATCTCTTCCGCCATGTTGAAAGCAAGTTGAAGTTTTAAACTCAGCTATCGGGTGGCTTGCCGTTATGCAGTATCTTTAGAGACGGATCATCCGAGCTGATCCCCACAGAGCGCTAATATAACGCCGGACACATCACGTGAAGGATCATGTGATGTTACATGTCACATGACTTGATGCCGGTAACCGGAAGACGATCGCGATGTTCTTAAAGTGTGCAGTATTGTAATACTACTATTTGGTACTTAATAGAGAGTATTTAATGGAATATTAGCAAATTGAATTGTTCCTGATATTCATATCAGGATCACCATTCAGTTTGCTAATATATATTAGTTGCAAATACTCTCTAATGGCTAGTTTCATAATTCTTCACACACTTGGAAAAAGGAATATATACTTGTATGGTTTAATAGGAACCTTGGTGCGAAAGAGCGCCGTTTTTTAACAAAATAAAATAATTACCCCCCACAGAAGTTGAACCCACACCTTAAGACTCTTGCCCGGTCAGGGGGGATGTAGAGTCCCACACTGAGCCAACGAGACTTAAATAACAGTGTGCACATGGTAATACATACTGAACCACAACATCACTGTTGTTACGTTCTGCACTTATGTCGCCAGATTTACCGGCTAGGCGCCCGCGGTGTGGGACCGGGGGTAAGGCGCGCGGGCGCCGCGTTTGGGTGCTGTCCCGTCCGTCTTGCGTCTTGCGGCGCGTTGTCTCTTTATAAAAAAAAATTTTGAGGCTGAGACTGAAAGGACTTAGCGTAAAAATTTCACGTCGAAACCGGCTGAGATTTGAAAGGAACGACCTAAAAAGGGATGGGTATGGGTATGGGTGTTTGGGGGCGGCCGAGGGGGATACTCCCCGGCTGCGGATAATCCGATCGATCGATCTAAGGCTAGGCTAAGGCTTAAGCTACGTAAGGGGACGAGCGCATGTTTTTCCGCGGTGAGGGGGGAGCGAGCTGCCCATTCTTTTTGATTTAGCTAGGTGATATTGAATAATGTATGTACAGTATATATGGTTTAGACTATTGCGCTTGATTCCAGAGAGCGGTACTTGCTGTTTCGTGGCTTGGAGAGACCCTTAGCCTTCCGGTCACGTTGAATTGCATTAAATAATGCCGTAAATCCTTCCATGGCTTCAGGCCAGGCCTGATGAAATGCAGCTTCGTCACCCTTAAACCTGGGGGAAAATATCGTGTTGTTAACATTCGAGCCTCTTTTCCTTTTTTTTTTCCGAAACATACCTTTCAAGGAACTCAGTCGCAACAAGTTTGCGCTGATAGTACACCTGTCCGTACATTTTCTTATATCTGCCTTTTATCCATTTTTGATTCCAGTCTTTGAGTGGAGGTGAGTTCTTGACACTCGGGTCACCTTTCAACCAGTGATCCACCACTTGTCTCCATCCGGGTGGCACATCCAGATGGTCCTTTCTCGGCTTTATGATTTTAGGGATACGCAAAAACTCATCTGGCTCATCTGGGCTCTGCGAAGAACTGCCACCATTCACTTCCCACTGTGATCTCGACACCGCCGGTTGAATGCCAGTGGAAGATGGCATCGTCGAACTGCACATGCGCCGCTCCCCTTGGTGCACTGCCCCATCACAAGTTGCACTTGGGCATCTATGACTATGACATGTTGTTGCCTGGAAAGTTTGGGCAAATTCATCAAGTCCCGCCTTGAGAATCTGTGTCATGGATGCAACAGTGGGCACTTGCAGACTGCCACTCTCATTGAGGAGGGATGTGCTCCTCTCAGACTTTATAGGACATAATGCATCCCCGTGACCGTCCTCATAGTGGTAAAGTTCATCCAGTAAGTATCGAATCAACATATCTCGCTGTTGTTATACACATATAATATATGTATAATTTAATAAATAAATAAACCACTGATAAGGAAAGGATACATTGTAAGATACTTACGTGTTCGCCCTGAGCCCATCTACCCCACCAGCGGATTGTTGTGAGACTCCAGCATTTGCCGATCGGTGCGTGCATGAATCTATACTGTGCGCCACCTCGACGAAAGCAGTGGGTCGTTAATCGGGTGGTACCCAACTCTATATTGGCACCTTCCGCAAACTCGTCAAGCCACTTTTGGATCGTATCATGAGATATGGGCACCTCAGGCTGTACAGTGCCCATTGAAGTTACACTCGGAAATATAAAATCATTTGGCTCCAGTTCGCGACCATATACGAAAGCTTTGAGAAAGTTCATCCAAATATTCATGTGGAAATGCATGTCTACTGAAGGCATCTCTGGTTGCAGATGAATTTCGTATTTATGGCCTAGATAGAACAACTATGTATATATCAATTTGATTAGATTAATTAAATTATCAAAAAGGACATACTTTCAAGATCACCCTCTCGACTCATTTGATGTTGCCAGCCTTTTCGCTGCTCAAGGTGACATTCGTCGTATTCCCACTGATACTCATCCTGCATTCGCATGCGCTGCTTATAGTGTTTGGCTCGGAGTTTCGCAAGTTCAAAGTTCCTGCACACTAGTAAGAATGTATGTGTATATATAACAATTGGTGGTGCCACCTACCTTGTCCAGAGTGTCCAACCGCTGGAAGCAAAAGCTCGCATCAATAGGTGCTTTGTCACTTTGAGTTGCACTTCCACAAAATGGTTTAAGGAGGGTATGATTGAAGAAAGCACTTCTTGTGGGCATTCCTGTTCAGACCAAGCCATTATACGGTCCATATATTCCTTTGACATTGCTGCAGAATGCTGCCATTTCCCTAGAGCGGCATCTCTAGCAATTACAGCATTGACAATCTCTCTGACCTCAGGGGCATGTGCTGGATTCCCTCTTGCAATTTTCTTTTCTGGGTCCCAATGCCATTGCCCATGATATAATCTATTTGGATCCCTGCAAATTTATTTCAAATTCTGCGTGATCAACCAATTTCCCAGAAAGACAACTCCCAAAGCACTCACGAATTATCCCAGAACTTCTTCCAAGCTGCATGAGTTTGTTCTGCAATCCCCTTCTTTGATTCCTTCCCATTGAAACTCTTTGTGAAACATCTCGTAGCAATGAACAGCGTCAAGGCTGCAGGTGAAGCTCCGTTTGGTGTCTTTTCAAATGCGCTCCGCAATTCTTCCAGTGTCCAACTTTCGGAGGGTTCAGCTATATCTAGGCAGCCAGGTGGACACTCGAAAGATGCCTCAGCTTCGAGTTGCCCTTGTAGCCACTTTCGGGCTTGACAGAGAGCTCTTTCATAGGAGCCAATAGTACTCTGAGTGAACCCATGTTTGTCCTTCGAGGCCTCTGCAGTAGATATGAGGGTCTTTAATGAGAGTTTTTCTGTTGCTGTTTTTCTGTCACTTGATTTCTTGGAAGTTACAGAGCATTTGTTTCTATGAGCTGCAGGCATGGTGAAAATTTGCCAGTCGACGGATCCTTTCTAAAGACTAACTATACTTGGAGATTGTCTCAGTCATTTTGGTCATTCAGGCATTTTCTATTATTTGATTTATGTATAATACCACATTTGATAGGTACCTGCTCTTCTATGGTACTATTTGATCCTGCAAACTCATGAGGACAACATCCTTGAAGAATTCACCCACCTGAACTCCCTGAGACAACCACAGCAATCTCCTAATCTCTCTCTCAAATGCACCCCTTTCGCAAGATTGGTGAAGCCAGCTTCTCTGAAGTCTTCGCAATAGGTTAGACGTACTTTCATATGGTCACCCGAATAACACTCAAGCCAGCATCGACATTCACCATTCCAGGTGTGGGTACGTTGGTGTGGGTGCGGGTGCATTGGTGTGGGTGCGTAGGTGCAGGTGTGTTGATGCAGGTGCGTTGGTGTGGTGTTACGACCGTGTCGTAACCCTTCGCAAACCGACGGCCCCCGATGGAATACCCTCGTTATACGTCTCCGACAATACAACACCTCGGAAGCCGTCGGACCCCCGACGCTGACGTATGCTCTCCGGTCAATCAAACCCGACTACGCCTTTCTGTCTGGTTATGTTTTGATATGTCCTTTTCATCATGTTGATCCGTCTCATCTTATGTTCCACATATGTCTAACTATATTTGTAGTCCTCGAACTATTTCCTTTTATCGTAATTTCCATTCTCGGTTATCATCGGCCTCCGAACTAATCATAAACTTCCTGTTCCTAGTCAAGCTTATTGTTAATGCCGTTTTCCGCCCTCCTCCCCATTAGTACTTTCTAGACGCCTGTTACTTGTATATGAACTCGCTGTAATTGTAGTTACTAGGCAATCAGAATATCGACTCAGAATACCCTCATACGTCTGTAGCAGTCTCATACTAGGAGAATCTCTCTTCCGCCTTCGCGTGCGCTCGCCCACTCTCGGCCCCGACCCCTTGGCCCGACACCTGACTTGTCCTTCAGTTCCGATCGGTATCTTGCCGAAAAGTTCTTCTTAGGATTTAGTCTTCGCCTGTCCGAAATTTAAGGACAACCTACGGATATTTGCGAGGGCGCAGCATATAAGCTGAAGCCAAGTCCTTCCGATCGGTCCCCGTCGGCCACCGACATTAGTCAGTTTCTAGTTCTTAACATGTGGGTGCATTGGTGCAGGTGCATTGGTGCAGGTGCATTGGTGCATAGGTGTGCTGGTGCGGGTGCATAGGTGCACTGGTGCGGGTGCATAGGTGCGCTGGTGTGGGTGCATAGGTGCGCTGGTGCATAGGTGCGTAGGTGCGGGTGCATAGGTGTGTTGGTGTGGGTGCGTAGGTACATATGTAGGTGCGGACACGTGGGTGTGTTGGTGCGGGTGCATACGTAGGTGCGGGCACGTGGGTGTGTTGGTGCAGGTGCGTGGGTGTGTTGGTGAGGGTGCGTAGGTGCATGGGTGTGGGTGCAGAGGTGCAGGTGTGTAGGTGCAGGTGCGTAGGTGTGGGTGCATTGGGTGCGTTGATGCATTGGTGCATTGTGGGTGCGGGTGCATTGGGTGCGGGTGCGTTGGGTGCAGGTGTGTTGGTGCGGGTGTGTAGGTGCATGGGTGCCGGTGCATGGATGTGGGTGCAGAGGTGCAGGTGCATAGGTGCAGGTGCGTAGGTGCGGGTGCGTAGGTGCGGGTGTGTAGGTGCGTTGGTGCGTTGGTGCCGGTGCATTGGGTGCTGGTGCATTGGGTGCCAGTGCATTGGGTGCTGGTGTGTTGGGTGCCGGTGCATTGGTGCAGGTGTGTAGGTGCGTGGGTGCCTGTGCGGAGGTGCACGTGCGTAGGTGCCGGTGCATGGGTGCGTAGGTGCCGGTGCATGGGTGCGTAGGTGCCGGTGCATGGGTGCGTAGGTGCCGGTGCATGGGTGCATAGGTGCCGGTGTGTAGGTGCACGTGCATAGGTGCGCCATCCACCCTCAAATAAACTGTAAGACAAATAACATTTAAATCTGTGCAGAGGTGTAAGTCCATAGTGCAGGTCCATAGGTGTGGGTGCAGAGGTGGTTCCTTGCTTTGATAAATGTACGGCAAGTGGCTTCATGGCGAATTGGCTTGATCTGTAACCTCCAACGCTCTGTGAATTTGTGCTTGTCCCGTTACTAATTCCAGTTGTCGACTGCTCCACTGTTCTGCCCAAACCGATCCGAACGATAATGAGGGTAAAGGCAATGCCCTGTAACAAGCTTAGCAGAAGATTTATGAGCACGTTGGGTGAACTTACTATGAGTTGCGGTAACTGTAGAAGTTGCATTCAGCTTGGCTCACCTCGAAGACAGGGGGGATACAACTTACAGCATCAATAATAAAGTACTGAGAAGGGCTCCCACTCAGGTAGTCAGCAAATAATGCTGTGAGGGAAAATGAATATATGGCCCTGGATTTAATCACAATCATAACAACAGGCGGTAGACGTCTTCCAGATTGGTACACTGAAAAAGCTTGATGTTCTGTGTACCAAATCTTGAATGAGATGAGAACTAGAGCACAAAATTCTCAGTATTACAAAAATAAGTAGAGCATTAGATAACTGACAGGTACAACCGAGGTTAGTGATCAACAAGAGGGTGAAAAATCCAATATTCCACGGTTTTTGCTGAGGATTAAATATGGGGGTACCCTCCTTTCCTGATCAAGAGACCTGAACCAAGGTGCCAACATTATTGCCTGTAATATCCAGGATAGGATTTGCGATTGGATTGGGAGTGGGAATCGAATCAGTGGACAACTATGTGGGAGCAGAGCACTTGGGGCTTCAAGGTAAGCAGTTCCAGGATATGGTTCTCATGAATGTCGTCAGAAGGGAACGTCTTGACAAATGGATTTAAAGAGTATGGCAATGTCTGTCCACATTCACGTAATAAAGAGATGAGGTGTGCGCTAGGTTGAGAAGCCACTGCGACTGCATTGCATTGCGTGTGTGACTGGTGCGCTGCTCTGCGACAATGCTATGTGAGATAAGCAATGAAATTTTAATCATGATCCTATGAGAGTGTACTGTAATAAGATGTCCAGGATGAGTCTGACCTTGTCAAAGTCGAAGTTGCCATTGTGTGCGCGTTAGCCATGCAGTTTCATCACACAACAACATGTCACAAGTCTCTTTCAAGTCTAAGATTACATAATTTACAACCAGCAAGTGCAGTGTGTTTGTCTATGCGAAATAAATAGTAGAATACAATGTAAGATTGTGCACAAATGTGCCATAAAATCCCTTTAATAAGATTATACCAGTAATTGCGATATTCTCCACTCGCACCATGAGTCAGTCCCCACACCACTGGCCAGTTTTGGCCAGTAAAAATATACATAAAATGACATCAATTTAGTGGCTGCTCATCCCGTCTCAGAAATACTCACCATATCAGATACAATATGCGACCCAATCTATATCTAATTTAAAAGTTATCAAATGGGCTCGAGCATGAGAATTTACGAGAATTTACACAATAAGTAAAATAAGTAGCCCATAAGCCTATGTGGGGCTTATATTTACTGCCAGAATTTACATGGGACCCAATCTATATCTAATTTAAAAGTTATCAAATGGGCTCGAGCATGAGAATTTACGAGAATTTACACAATAAGTAAAATAAGTAGCCCATAAGCCTATGTGGGGCTTATATTTACTGCCAGAATTTACCATGTAAATTCTGATTAAAGACAAGCTCGGAAGGGGATTTTTTTCACTGGCATTGTCATAACACTATTATTGATGATTTACATGGCATTACATCAGTGCTCCGATGAGAAATCACGCTGGGACAACTATATTTTGCCCAGCTGCATATCACTGTGGCCAGTTTAAACTCTGCTGCAACTGATTGTGTAGCTGGAAATTCTGGTGCTTTCAGCATAACTCTCTGTGGGTGGGATTGGGCCCCCTTTCAACCTGCCCAAAACAACCCCACAACACACACTCTCTGTCTGGCAGCGAGGATGAGTCGACTAGAGCTGAAATGAGATGATGATGAGCATATAGCCGTGTCATATAATAATGAAATGCATGTATACAGTATATGTATATCGCTGACACTGAATGAATAAAATTTATTCAGACAGAAGAGAGAGACAAGGAGACAAGGATTAGGAAACTCCAATTTTGCATTGGGGAAATGTAAACAACGTTGGGACACTACACTATATTGCTGTCCCCCACACGATAATCTCACCTTAGCATCCGCCGAAGTATCCCAGATGCGGAAGCAAATGCGGTCAGCGGCCGGGCTTGGTTCCGCGTTGGAAGCAAAAAGGGCGTTGGCGGCTGGCGGCCCTGTGGCCCAGGGCTTTGGGGCTTTTGCTGCCACATTTACGCAGTTGGACCTGGGATTTACTCACGTGTGTGCCCCGCGGGCGTAAATTTCAACGAATAAAGGTACTTATTTTTTCCTTCATTCTAGACTTACTTGCCATACTATACTTGATTTGTTGTACTAGTACAGTAGGCAACAAAACCCTTACAATGTTTTGTACTTTTTGAAAGACATGGCTATTCCTCCAGAAATAAATTCTGTAAATTGCTGAAAATATTATGTAATATACTTCAACATCATACCTTCCAGAAATGCACAGCCACAAGGCACCATGTCCTTATTTGGTAAGTCCACATCACATACAAACCAATAGTTCATTGTAAGGGTTTTGTTGCACACTATTTTGAGACTATTATTACAAGAAATTAGTATTTAGTATGGCCCCCCTTTGCTCTAATCACTGCTGCAAGTCTTCTAGGTATACTCTCAATAAGCTTCTGACACTCCTCCTTTGGAATCTCTTCCCACACCTTCTGCACCCTCTCCCACAGTTCATGAACACTATTTGCAGGCTGTTCATACTGCCCCAGCTCTTTTTGACATGATTCCACAGATGTTCAATAGGATTCATGTCAGGAGATTGTGCAGGCCACTTGAGGACTGTAACATCATGGTCAGTGAACCATTTCTGGGCCTTTTGTTGGTGTGTTTGAGGTCATTGTCTTGTTGAAACACAATGTTAGCCATTGTTTTGTTGTAATATTTAAGGGTTTGCTGGAGTTCATCATCCAGGATCTCCACATAAAGCTCAGCATCCATCCTCCCATCAATTTTGGTTGCAAACCCAACCCCATCCCAGCCCACACATTCCCACATCATCAGGTTTCCTCCTCCAAACTTGACTGTTCCCTCTACTAACCTATCATTTAACCCCTCACCCACATTTTTCCACACATCTTTCCTTCCATCTGATCCCAGCCTATTAATCTTAGTCTCATCAGACCATATGACCCTCTTCCAGTCCTCCAGGGTCCATTCCAAATGCCTTTCTGCAAACTCCAATCGAGATTTCCGATGATGAGGTTTGAGAAGTGGCCTTTTTCTCTTTACCACAGTCCTCATGCCTATGGTTTTGAGGTGGTGAGGCACTGTTTGTGAAGTCATAGGAGTGTTGATGATGTCTATAAGTTTCTTGGTTGCCTGTGTGGCATTATCAACCTTCCCCATGCAAATTATTCTTCTAGCATAGGCAACATTGGCTGTGGTAAGCTTTGTAGGATGGCCACCAGAGCATTTGGGGAGGTCAGGGCAATGCTCAGAGCAAATATGACTGATGGTGGCACTGCTGAGATGAGTTTCATAACATATTTGAACTCCAGAAATGCCAGAGTCAAGTAGAGTAAGAACATGTTGGATTTGGCTGGAGGAGAGCTTTTTCATTGTGAGTAGGGTGATTGTGGGATTTTAACTGGTTGCTTTCATCTTATATACATTGAGGAAGAGTGGTCACATGACTTTGTTGAACTTTATAAACAAAGTCATGTGACTATGACCCATTTTGAACTTTAAAAATGTGTGCAACAAAACCCTTACAATGAGCTATTGGTTTGTGTGTGATGTGGACTTACCAAATAAGGATGTGGTGCCTTGTGGCTGTGCATTTCTGGAAGGTATGATGTTGAAGTATATTACATAATATTTTTGGCATTTTACAGAATTTATTTCTGGAGGAATAGCCATGTCTTTCAAAAAGTACAAAACATTGTAAGGGTTTTGTTGCCTACTGTATATACAGTAACAAAAAGATAAATTCATAAGACTAAGTCAATATATCTTCGAACTGTGAACTTCTATGTAGTTATGGATTATGCTGCGCTCATGAGGCTCTGTTGGTTTCCCGATAATGTGGGCATTGCTTGAATCCATATTCATACTGGGGGGAGGATTTTTTTGCATTTGAATTGTGAGCAGATGCGGACTTCTATGTTGTCCATAGTCTATGTGACACCATTACAATATTTTTCAGCAGTCACATGATATTTAGTCACATGATCCTTCACGTGATGTGTCCAGAGGGGTTGAGCTGGAGCTGCTGTGCTAATATCACTGCTGCATAGCTCCCTGAGCTCTGCTAATTAGAATGCATATACTATTTTGCTGCAGCCTGCTGGATGGTCTTGCACTTCCCAGCAGCTAGATCAAAACACATACCCTTTGCTGCATTTTCCACTTGTCTTTGCATTTTTCACTCACTGTTATATTCTGGTTGCCATTGTAAGAGCAACTCTCTAGACCATGCTGACTCTCACTATGTCTGAGTTGGGGCACTAGCAGAGGGAATTGGAAGAGAAAAGTCTAAGGAATCCTCAGCTAGTGGGTGACTAACTAAAGGTGCAGAGGAGTTTGAAAATGTGATAACAACAAGGTGTCCTCACCCTTTACTTATGAGACTATATTAAGGAAGGTCAGGAGTGAAATTGGAAAACTTGAGATTGTCCCCTGACAGCCATGCTGTTACTTGTTGCACTGTGTTTGATTCCCCACTGCTACCAAGTAATTGTGATGGTTTTCACTTGTCATTTCATCCTGGTTGGAGCTCATTCACACAGATATATCGTCCCCTCCTCCCTGACTCTCAGATTGTTTTGATTTGCTGCTGTTCATTAATGCCTGCATTCCCAAGCTGGAAAATTAAAGACCTGAAGACTTTTCTTACTTGAGGGAGTAAATTTTTCTTTTCTATTGCTTTTAATTGGAAGACTTCTATATTTCAGGGAGTGCTTTGGGCATCTGTTTTGCTTGAGGGACTGTGAAGAGTTGTAGAAATTCTAACTGTTTGATATATGTATAAAGAGTATTGACCCTCTAGGTACAATACATACATCAAAGTACAATGCAGGCAGGTATAAAAGGGATTAGTCACCATAAGTAACTGTGAGGTAGCTAGAGGTGACTAAGGCAGGGAAATAGAATTGACCTTTATGGTACAATTCTGAATGGAATAAATCCAACAAAGTGGGATGAAGATAAGGATGGTTCACAGAAAAGAATAGAAAAGTGTGAGGAGATACTAGTAGTGACAAGTGAGTTTGACTGATAAGATCTGAGCTTTGACTATAAAGTGCAAAGCTGAGAGTACAGTGACTCAAAAAACCCTTCCAATGTTTGGTACTTCAGATGTATATCCTTGATAGCTCAGAGGAGAAAATTGCAAAAATCTCGAAAATATTTGTGAATATGCTCTATCATATCTAGATTGTTGAAATACAATGTCATTACATAAGCTCCAAATATGGAAATACTACAAATATATATATACAGGAGACTCATTGGAAGGGTTTTTTGGCCAACAACTCTGACCCACAAAACTACTAATATTCAGTACTTAGTATGGCTATCCTTTGCCTTCAACACACCTGCAACCCTTCTAGGCATACTCTCAATCAAATTCTGACACACCTCTACATCAATCTTGTTCCACTCCTCCTCTACCCTCTCCCACAACTTCAATATCCCTTATCCCCCTCTTTTTATGATTCCACAAGTATTCAATGGGGTTGAGGTCTGGAAACTGTGCTGGCCATGGGAGGACATTAAAATCATTATCTTGAAACCAACTCTGGGCCTTCTTGCAGGTGTGTTCAGGGTCATGATCTTGCTGAAAGATGACATTACCTACATATTTTCCATAATAGTTGAGGCTGGCTTGAAGGTTCTCCTCCATAATCTTGAGAGAAAGGTACCCATCCATTCTCTCATCTATCTTGAAAGAATACCCAGGTCCTTCCCACAGCATGTAGCCCCATAATATCACAAATCCTTCTCCAAACATCACAAAAAGTTCCTTCCAATGAGTCTCCTATATATAAATATTTGTAGTATTTCCATGTTTGGAGCTTATGTAATGGCACTGTATTTGCATAATATAGATATGATAGAGCATATTCACAAATATATTTGATATTTTTGCATTTTTATTCTCTGAGTTATCAGGGATGTAAATCTGAAGTACCAAACATTGGAAGGGTTATTGAGGCACCCCCAACCATATTGAGACTATTGCACACAGTTGGGGTACAGATGGACTGGTTGGTGACATTCTTAAGAGCTTTGGCCACATCAAAAGCAGTGTCAGCCTTCCCAGAGCTGATGAGATGCTGTGCATAGTGAATATTGGTAGTGGAAAGCTTGGAGGGGTGACCACCAATGGACTTAGAGAGATGACAACAATGCTTGGAGTAAAGTCTAAAGACTGTGCCAATGCCATAACTAGTAGGAGCTAAAATGTGGCTAGCTGTATGGCCAGCATCAAGCAGTGAGAGGATATGATTCTGGCTGGCAAGAGACAAAGTGCACATTTTGGGAATTGGGACATTGCTAGTTGCTAAAGGCGATGTATTTATACTGCAGCACAATGTGGTCATGTGACATCATGTGATTTTGTTGATAGGGCCCAGTTGGAGGTGAACAATCAACAAGGTCACATGACTATAAGCATTTATAGTCATCAATGCTGCCGGCCAAAAAACCCTTCCAATGAGTCTCCTGTATATATATATTTGTAGTATTTCCATATTTGGAGCTTATGTAATGAAATTGTATTTCCACAATCTATATATGATAGAGCATGCCTACAAATATTTTTGATATTTCTGCATTTTTATCCTCTGAGCTATCAAGGATATACATCTGAAGTACCAAACATTGGAAGGGTTTTTTGAGTCACTGTAATGTGTGAGTTTTAACTTGTAGCTGTTGAGATGGCTGAGATGATACCCCAATCACAGCTTGCAGAGGGTGTCTTGGGCAAGTCATGGTTATAAGGTAAAAATGTCTAAGTTCCAAGTTATGCCCACTAGTATACACAAGACTGTGGTATGTATGTGCCTACAAGAGTCTATGTGCCCACAGGTGTACATAGATCTTTGAACTAACACAAATGAACATAAATGAAGAATACCTTAGGAGGATGGTCACACTTTATTGAATATACAAAATTTTACTGAATAATCCTCATATTTTCTAAGTGAGTCTATTCCTTCTGGCCATGACAACTTATTCTATGAGTTTATATTTAATTACCTGAAATTTCATCTTTAAAATATGCATGTCCTTTTAAAATACACACAAATGATATAGTTACACAAGATTATTTGGGTCAACCTAGATTATTTGGGCTAACCTAGATTATTTGGGTTAACCTAGATCATTTGGGTTAAACAAGATCATTTGGGTTAAACAAGATTATTTGGGTTATGACTTAATCTTTGGGTTATGATGTATTCTGTTGTATACAAGCAAACTTTCAAATATATTTCATATAATTTAAATTTAGTTGGTTTAGAGAGTTAACCAGAACTATCTGGGGTACCAATCCCCATTGTGCAATTTATTCCAAAAGAATAATCTACAGACAATTGTTTGACTAAATTTTGTCAGATATAGGATAAATATTAATATTTTTGCATTCTTCAGAGTGATACCTAATCAACTGAATTTGATTAAATATTAATTTTACAAGAAACAATATAAATATATATACTTTAGTGGATAAATAATTTTTAAAGTTTTGGGTTATCCTCCTTAGTTAGAAAATAGTAGAAAAATAAGAGAAAAATATAAGAAATACAATATGATGAAACAACTATATTTCCTAGAGAGGGATACTCCTCACAGGGAGTGTGTTAGAATATAGGGCTGTGTGAGCATGCACAAGGTGCTACACCAGCAATTTGCTGCCCTATTGTTTCTTTGATTTTAGTATAATCCTTTGCTGCCACACAGCTATTGTTCTCATGGTATATATGTATAAGTAGTATAGTATTCTTGTAATTACCCTATCCATTTGCCTCCTACAAGACACAGAGGTCAAATGGAAATTATATTTATCTTTACTTATGATTCTTATGTATGTATGAACTTCAAGAACTAATTTCAACAGTTTTAATACACTTCTCATATCCTGATATTACTAATAGACAAGTAGAATATATTTGATACCTAATTATTTAGTTGATTTCCCAGTCAAGCTATAGTATGGTATTATGGAAGATCATATGATACTCACTTATCAGTCCTTTCAATAAACATGTCCTTCATGTGTTGTCCACACACCATATATGGCTCCAATGCAAAATGATGCTTAAAAGGCTAATCATCAGCTACTCCTAGAAATTAATGAGAGCTACACTAAGGAATTCTGTGATGGGTATCAGAGAGACCTTGCCTTCAGAAGCCATTATACAATAGATTCTATCTCCCCAAATTTGGTAGCCACTCCATCCCAATACTTCATTGACAAGAACAAATTGCTGTATTTCAGAGACTCAGACTGTAAAAGTTGAATCTGCATCCCTAACAATATGGTGACCATTGTCCTGAGGTTAATACATGACAACTCCTTTGAAGGAGCCCATGCAGGAGGACAGAGGCTCTTTCAGCTGATTAAAGATCATTTTTTCTGGCTTTGAAGCTACAAGATTGTGTGGCATACACTCACAGCTGCAACATATGCCAGAAAACTAAAGCTGTAAAACATATGATGAGTTTTCATCAGGTGAGGGGGTGACAAAGTCCTTTATTCAAATAAACTGATGACTAAGCTACTGTAAGTACAACCTAGCTGACATCTGTCTAGTAAAAAAGAATGTACATACTCAACAGCTTGCAACATACATATATGAATAAATCCCAACATGCCCACTTTGCATGTCATTGAGGTGATATGACAGATTTATGTTGATGCAAAATCCATCTGAAAAATAAAACATACATACATCTGTTGTGCCCACTAGATGCAAAATCCATTTGCACCCACTTGACATGAAATCTGTCTAAAAATTGAAACATACTGCACCAACTAGACACAGAATCCATCTGGTACTTTTGGCATTGAATCAAACCTCAGAGCATCCCATGCTCCTAGAGTGTATTCCCCCAACCTCCCAGACCATGTAAAAATATATGATGGGTTTTCATGCAGGTGAGGGGGTGACAAAGCCCTTATTAGAATACAACCAATGACTAAGCTACTGTAAAGTACACAATTAGCCGAGCATCGACAACATGCAACACTATGACTTCTAACAGACCACACATCTGGTATGTATCCTCCTAACCTCCCAGATATTACATGCCAGACCTTGGAGCCCTGCTTGCAACTCCTAGTCTGCACAAGATAATACAAAATAATTCAGCCTGGCCACTGGTGGGACAACAAGCCTACTCCTAAAAGTCAGTTCACAGAACTCAAAGTTGAATGTACAGTGACTTACAAAATGTATCCAATGTTTTGCAGTTTCAACTTGTATAGCTTATACCCCAGTAGATAAAATCATACAAATCACCAAATTATTTGCCAACATGCTCTATCATGTATAGTCCAAGGCACCATAAGGTCATTATGTGATATCCATATATGGTAACAATATGAATATTTTAATAGAGAGGGGTCATTGGATACCTTTTGTAACTAACAAGATTAGGCAGGAAATTACTTGTATTTAGTACTTGGTATAGCCACCCTTTGCCTTTAATACATCTGCAACCCTCCTATGCATAATTTCAATCAAATCCTGGCACACCTTTGCATCAATCTTGTACTATTCCTCCACTACCCTCTGTGAGAGGTATGGTGAAATATGCTCAGGAAATATAGTCTGGATGAGCCCATACTATATTTCCATTATTATTTCTTCTTTCTCTCTATTTTATTATACACTTATATTTAGTTTGACGACCTATGTATGCGGTACATTGACTCTTGTGGGTGCATACACACCAGACTTATGTATTCTAGTGCCCGTAATTAGAACTCAGACACTTTTTTACCCCACAACCACAACTTACCCAGACACCAGTTAGTGTCCTGTAAGTTGTGATTGGGGTATCATCTCGACCATCACAGACGGGCTTTAACTATCTATGCAATCAGAGTTTCAAACTGTACCAGTCTAAACTCCATCTATATCTCAATCTGCGTGGATCACATCCACACTACTCTATTATTCAACTCTCTCATTACTCTTTTCTACACTCGAGCAGTCATTTGGAATCACACTTAACAGTCGATTCCCTTTATTCGTTTTAGCTCTCTACTCTACTTTAGATAGTTACTTCACTCAATCGTATTGAACTAAGTAGTCACTACCTGTTCAGTCTGTATTAGACTTAGACAGTCAATACATCTACGTGTTGTACCTAAACGGTCGATATTCTTCATATATAGAACGGTTAGAACTTCCACCACTCTTCACACCCATTCCAAAGCTCTTCCATCTCCTGGGATGCATTCTCATACCCTGCCAACCTCCTCTTCAGGTGATTCCATAAGTGTTCAATGGGATTCAGGTCAGGAGACTGTGCTGGCCATGAGAGACCCCTGAAACCATTTTCTTGGAACCAATTCTGGGCCTTCTTGCAGGTATGCTTGGGGTCATTATCCTGCTGGAG
This sequence comes from Hysterangium stoloniferum, assembly GCA_015178975.1. Taxonomy (NCBI): domain Eukaryota; kingdom Fungi; phylum Basidiomycota; class Agaricomycetes; order Hysterangiales; family Hysterangiaceae; genus Hysterangium; species Hysterangium stoloniferum. The sequence goes on from WHVD01000127.1 coordinate 201,145, forward strand.
ATGACATCATCTGCAGATTTACCATAATCCCTGAGGCTGGCTTGTAGGTCATACTCTAGAATCTGTATGTAGAGATCCCCATCCATCCTTCCATTGATCTTGCATATATAACCAACCCCTCCCCACAGCATGCACCCCCATATCATCAAAGATCCACCACCAAACTTCAGGGTTCTCTCAACCAGCCTGTCACTCAAGCCCTCCCCTGCCTTTTTCCACACCCACTTCCTACCATCTGACCCCAGCCTATTGATTTGTCTCATCAGACCACACCCACCACTGTCTTCCAGTCCTCCACAGTCCAATTCTGATGTATCAAAGCAAAGTCCATCCTCCTCTCCTTCCTATGCTTCTTAGAAAGAAGAGGCCTTTTCTTCTTTACCATAGGCTTCATCCCAGCTGCCTTGAGTCCATGATGTACTGTTTAAGAATTGAGTGACTGGTTGGTGATAGTGCAAAGTGCCCTTGTTGCATCTACAGCTGTATCAGCCTTCCCAGAGCTGATAAGATGTTGTGCAAAACAGATGTTGGCCATAGAGAGTTTGGAAGGATGACCACCAGAGGACTTAGAAAGGTGGGAATGATGTTTAGAGTGAAATACAGAGATAGTAGCAAAGTTATATCCAGTAGAAACTGAAATATGTTTGGGAGGATAACCCAAAACTTTAAAAGTTATTTATCCACTAAAGTGTATATATTTATATTGTTTGTTGTAAAATTAATATTTAAGCAAATTCAGTCTATCAGATAACATTCTGGAGAATAAGGAAATATCAATCTTTATCCTATATCTGACAAAATTTAGTCAAACAATCATCTGTAGATTATTCTTTTGGAATAAATTGCACAATGGGGATTGGTACCCCAGGTAGTTCTGGTTAACTCTCTAAACCAACTAAATTTAAATTATATGAAATATATTTGAAAGTTTGCTTGTATACAAGAGAATACATCATAACCCAAAGATTAAGTCATAACCCAAATAATCTTGTTTAACCCAAATAATCTAGGTTAACCCAAATAATCTTGTGTAACTATGTCATTTGTGTGTATTTTAAAAGGGCATGCATATTTTAAAGATGAAATTTCAGGTAATTAAATATAAACTCATAGAATAAGTTGTCATGGCCAGAGGAAGTAGTCTCACTTAAAAATATGAGGATTATTCAGTAAAATTTTGTATATTCAATAAAGTGTGACCATCCTCCTTGGCAGAATGGCCAGCATCATTTAGAGAAAGGATCTCATGCTGGACAGCAGGGGACAGAGGATGCATAGTTGAAATTAGAAGAATCTTAGCTGTGAGAGCCCTTCTTCTTATACTTTAGCACAGCATGATCACATGACATGTTGAAAAATATAAACAAGTGCAAATAATCAACATTGTCATATGATTTTCATGCAAAAGCCTGTTAGTTACAAAAGGTATCCAATAACCCCTCTCTATTAAAATATTCATATTGTTACCATATATGGATATGACCTTATAGTGCCTTGGACTATACATGATAGAGCAGGTTGGCAAATATTTTGGTGATTATTATGATTTTATCTACTGGGGTATAAGCTATACAAGTTGAAACTGCAAAACATTGGATACGTTTTGTAAGTTACTGTAATTGTCTTCATAAAACCCATAGATGTACTCAGAACATCACATTTGAGGTACAGTGATCTATGAGTCTATTCCCAATAAACCATGCTTTATACATATATAGTTGCCACTCCACAGTATCTTTACTAGTCCCAATATTGTACTTTGTAAGTTCACCTCTCATTGAACTCAAAGATCAAAGGCACATTGTGAGCAGAAAAGCACCAACAAAGAATTTTCGAAGAGGAGTGGCAATGTTGACAATAACAAAAGGATGTGGTTTAGATATAGTAGCAGTAGATAAGCAAATTAGAGACAACTGGTGGGGTCCATAACCTATAAAAATATATGACAGGTTTTTATGTAGGTACATAAGGGGGTGACAAAGTTCCTTATTCAAATACAACTGATGACTAAGCTACTGTAAAGTACACCCTAGCTGATGTCTGTATAGTATAACAAAAAAAGCACAAAACCATGTACATACTCAATATTGGCAATATAATATAATATATTAGTAAATGTTCCCGACAACTTCATCACATTCCAGTGTAACGAGTCAGCAGCTCACTAATGCTATGTTGTGGGGCCGGCAACTCGATATCCTGTATCCGGAAATATTAGTAATTAGTTAATATTTATTTAGTATAAAAGACGCGATAACATCTCGAATAAATAATATATTATCATCTTTTGACTACACTCAATGGCTTGCAACATATGTACATACATGAATAAATCCCAACAAAAGCTGACCATACTGTGCAACAAGGAGTGCTTTGACCTGTGGATGTGCCCTTCAGGCCCTTTGAAGTTGTTTTGATGGATCTAATAACTGGACTGTCCCCTTCTGGAGAAAGATCTTGTTCAGCTATCTTTGTAGTGGTAGATAAGCTAACATGTTTCATCATCTGCAAGCCTACTTCAACAGATTTATCAGCAGAAGGATTCACATGAATTTTCATGAACAAAGTAGCCACCCCCTTTGGACTACCTTCAAGAATAATTTGCAATCAAGACAAGAGATGGACATGTAGATTTTGGAGGGAAGTCTGTGAAGTGTATGGAAGCACCCTTGCTGTATTGTCTCCAAAAATGGACAGCCAGACTGAGAATACAAATGCCATTATTGAACAAATGTTAAGAGTCTATTACACCTCCTTGAAGGAAGAAAGTTTTAAATGGATTCAAGTAGTGGCCCACAATTACAACTCAACTATACACAGCTCAATGAATTGTGCACCAGCCTTCTTGTTGATGGGATACCTACTGAGAGGAATGTCTCAGTATTTAGGGGGAGATGATTCAGTAGTCTCTAGGGAATTTTCTGACAGCCCAATGGCCAACCAGTGGATCTTGGAGTTGGAGAACCATTGGCAGATGGCAATCACATGAGCACAGGAAACCCAAGCTCATAGCTACAATAAAAAATGAAGACTTGTGGAGGAGATCATGGAAGGGGACTATGTATGTCCTGATCAACCCCCATTCCCTTGAGCTTATAGAAGCCAAAGGAAGTGGGTGGAAGTTCATCCAAAGGTGAATTGGACCATTTGAAGTCTTGGAGAGGATCAATTCCCAAGTCTTTCGACTTAGAATTCCTCCTGAATATCAAATACACCCAGTCATCAACTGAGATCATCTCAAGAAGCACCACTTCTCTTCAAAGGAATTAAGACAGAGGGCCCAACTTGAAAACCCAAGGGAATTGAACCACAAGGATGAGGAGTATGAAGTTGAGGCCATAATAGGACACAAGAAGCACCAAAATTGATTGCTCTTTCAAGTTCAATGGAAAGGGTATGGGCCAGAAGAAGATACTTGGCTAAATAGCAATAACCTTAGAAATGCTCCCACACTTCTCAGAGCTTACAAGGCCATTTATGGGATTTGACGAGCTATATGCTACCCTTTCCACAATGGGGAAATGATCCTAATTATTCTATTCTATCTAAAACTTATAATTGACCTCTCCCCTCCCCCCCCTCAACCTCTTCACATCAACAGCCGAGTGGAGTGGGACTGGCACCAGGTGCAGTTGAAGCTGCTGCTGCTGCCCCAATAGCAACAATTTCTTTAACCCTTTCAATTTTAATCACTTTAAAATAAACTTCTCTGAGCTGGATCATGTGCCCTGATAAATAATTATAATTGTTGATACAGAGTGAAGTTGTGGGGTGGCCCCACAGGTTCACCCCTCGTCATATTTTGATGAGTGAGTGCTTAGTAGTTCATATATATACCACAATCTACAAACCCTAAACGCTGTGAGTATCGGGATTCCACTCTACGTTCCGATCCAGCATGCATCAGGTTGTATGGCTAAATGTTTCTAGTTTGTTTCATAGGATGGATATTATATTATAAAGTAAAGGGACATTTATAGATACATATGCTTGAGGGGAAACTAGAGGTGGTAGAAAGTCCTAAACTTAAAGGGATTGGTGCCGTCCTTAACACATGGTCGGAACATTGGAAAATAAAATAAATCTACCAAAAAACTGGCTGGAACATTCCAGAGCCCTAGTGAGCATAGCTGCCTATCAGTGCTCTGGGCAAAAATGGGGTCGATGAGTTTCCACACTGCACATATGCTCCGCCCAAAAAAAGAAATACTGGTGATATACCGTTACATAAAGTTGCACAATTTTATACAATCGAAGAATTCTTTCTAATTATCCCCACATATCATACACCCTACTGTCCTCCATCTTGTCGAGGCCTATTGAACTGCAACAATTGTGCCATCTGCGCGGCCGTGAGACCTGACGGTTGACGATGCTGAACTTGCTGCAATTGCGCCGCCTGTGGGGAAAGATTAGCTCCTGTCACACCATGAATCGTATTCACTCACTTGTTGCTGCTGTTGAAGTTGTTGTTGAGGCTGATGTGACTGTTGCTGCTGTTGCTGTGATATAGCTGCGCCCTGTAAGAACTGTGACATATTAAACTGCGTTCCAGCTCCAGGGTTCTGTGCGAATCCTTTCTGCTGCGCTAGAGCTGCTGCCTGTTGCTGCTGTTGCTGCTGATACAGCGCTATCACGTGTGCGCGTTGTTGTTGTTGTTGTTGTTGTTGGATGTACGCTTGTGTCTGTGGTGTCATGTTTGGGGCTTGAAGCATGGCGTTGAGGTCTTGTGGCGCACTGGAGTTGACTTGGGGCATTTCGCGGGGGACTTGTGGAGGCATTAATGGTTGTTGATTGGGTTGCTGCTGCTGCTGTGATTGCTGCGGCATCTGGCTGATTACCGCGGGCGGCAAAGGCGTTTTACCGAAAATAACAGCAACGAAGATATCGCTGTGCTGCACTTGCATAGGAAATGTTAGGAGTCCAGTTCCAACAGGCCCGCCAACGATCTCAAATTGTGAGAATGCAAGCTAAAAACTCCGATCAGCCATCCTACACGAGAGAGGAAAAAAGGTAAAAAAATCTCATCTCACCATCATTCGAGACTGAATGAGTTGCTTCATATGGCGAACTAAGTGCGCGTTTTGAATACTCGCCTCGACCTTACCCATAATAGGTGCCGCAGCTATGAGCGCCATAGCCGGCTTCAAGTCCTTTATCCATGATTGGATCATTGACCCGTTAAATCCACATTGTGCGGGCCGTAGCAGCAGCTTTGGAGGCCATGTTTCAGGATGCCTGGATAGCGATCAATATTTAAGATATAAAAAAAGCGGAAAAGAGATGAAATTACTGACAAGGTCGTATCTTGAGCATACAATGACACGTGTAACTGCACTTCCTTTCTCGCGCTGGCCGCTGCATTTAAAGGCCATACAAGGTAGCCTGTCCACAGACGTCGATGATTGCCCATGGTTGGCTTATCAGCCATGATTTCCGCAATCGGCATCTTTGTCGCAGACACTGTTGAGTTATTCGGTGGGGGGACGCCTGAAGTGGGTGATGCTTGAGTTGGATTGGTAAACTGTGGAGGTGGCTGCTGCTGCTGGGGTTGCTGCTGCTGGGGTTGCTGCTGCTGGGGCTGGGGCTGCTGCTGGGGCTGCTGCTGCTGGGATGGTTGCGGTTGTTGCTGCTGCTGCTGTGGCTGTTGTCCGGTCTGAGGCACAGCAGCCAACATAGGCGGACGCATACGTTCCGCAACCATCTTCTGCGTTTGCAGATCCATGCTTTGCCTAGCGGGAGCAGGAACATTCTGGAAGGGATTCTTCGCAGGGTATTGCATATTCGCAGGCGGTTGTGGTTGAATCGGTGTAGACTGGACAACATTGGGTGGTACCATTTGAACATCTTGCTGGGCTTGACCACCTTGACCTTGCACAAGGTGCGTAGACATAGGCTGTGGATTCCCACTGGGACCAGGGGCGGGACCAGGACCGGCGCCAGGTGCAGTCGAAGCTGCTGCAGCAGCCCTAATAGCGACAATTTGTTTAACCCTTTCCACAACACTGTGGCGGGCTAAAACGCGACGATGAAACTCTTGTTGCATTGTGTCTATTTCGGCCTGTGGTTTTCCTGAATCGCGTGCAGCTGTGATGGCGGCTGCTCTGCTGCGGCACTCAGCCTCCATTTGTATAATGACTGCCTTAACCTTTTCAAGATCAACGTTGTCGGGAATAGTAACCTTGGGAAGCATGTTTAGCGAAATAGATTTTGGTTGGGGTCTTGACTGTTGCTGTAATTGCGGTTGCGGTTGCGATTGAGGTTGCGGCTGTAATGGCGGTTGAGGTTGCGATTGCGAGGGTGGTAGTGGCTGCGCCTGAATTTGAGGTTGAGGTTGTGATTGAAGTTGAGGTTGCGGTTGCGGTTGCGGTTGCAGTTGAGGTTGAGGTTGAGGTTGAGGTTGAGGCTGAGGCTGAGATTGAGATTGAGGCTGAGACTGAGGTTGAGGTTGAGGTTGAAGTTGAGGTTGAAGTTGAGGCTGAGGCTGAAGTTGAGCTTGAGCTTGAGCTTGAGGTTGAAGTTGAGGTTGAAGTTGAGGTTGAAGTTGGGGTTGAAGTTGAGGTTGAGGTTGAGGTTGAGGTTGAGGTTGAGGTTGAGGTTGAGATTGAGATTGAGGTTGAGATTGAGATTGAGGTTGAGATTGAGGTTGAAGTTGAGGTTGAAGTTGAGGTTGAGGTTGAGATTGAAGTTGAGGCTGAGGCTGAGGGCCGGGCATAGATTGAGGACGAGCCTCAACAGGTATTGGCAACGGACGAGGGGGAGAAGATTGCATGGCAGGAGGAGGCTGAGAAGGAACTGCGGTTGGTTGTTGCACGGCCGTTCCTTCTTGTGAGACTTGTCGCTTTGCTGGAGGATGTTCCACGGCTTCAGGAGCGGCTCGTTTTTGTGGAACTGAAACGAAACATTAGCGATTTATAATAATGTTTTCACTTATTCAACTAACCCATTTTTTCCTTTGGCGAAGGCATTTTGGGGGGCAGCCCAGAAAATAATAACCTATGGCCTGGCTTAGCCAGCGGAAGCCAGTGAGCGTCTGCATTGCGAATGACCTTCATATGTTGTTAGTGCAGATAATGCTGTGGAGGAGTATGCGTTCTTACTAGTTTCGATAACTCTTGCAGTTCTGGTATTGGACGCATAAGAATCATATTATGTCGGATTTTCCTCTATGATAACAAATATTAAAAACTATAAACTTGTTTTACAATTGAACAGACCTTATGTAGTTCTGCCGGCAAAGAGTTCCAATTCACATTATCTAACGCAGAGTCATCATTCCAAACCGGCCGGGTAGCTTTATCTGGCGGTACAGTTGCAATATGAATCAAGTAAAACACCGGTTCATACGGAGGAAGCTCAGTATTCATTTCATTCTGAGATGGAGGAGGTAAAGGTCTGGTACCCGCCACCGCGTCGAACATCTACGCAAAACCCCTCAGTACGACAACACATTGCTATTAATAACACAACGAAACTGACCTCAAGGGCGGCAACATACCCCTCTAAGACAGCCATTCCTCGTCGTCCGCCCGACGCTGCACGACCCAGTCCCAGACTCGCCGGCTCTTCCTTGAACTCCTTCATGATGGTCCCCAGCAATGGAAAAAACCTCTTTGCGAGGATGGGATTGGAATGAATCTGACAATCTGAGTATGTTATGAATCCAACTCTCATCTAAACGCGCTGCTCAGCACAATCAAATCTACTAGTGCAATGAAATACCTTACTGTGTCTTGTACACTCTGGCCCTTTATGCCTGTCGCTATCCGCTGGAATAGCGGTAAGATATAGTCGAGCAGTATTACACTCCATTCGTGCAGGAGTGTCGTAGATGAATCCACTAGACAAAGGACGAGAGGCGGGTCTGTATTCGTCGGGGTCGCGTTAGACATCATCGGCAAAGTGGCTGATATTACGCGCCTCAAGCTTATACATCCGCATTTGGAACGTGTCCCGGGGCTTTGATTTGGGCAGTCTATCCCGGCTCCTTGGGCTGCGAATTGAATGAGTCCTAGTATAGATATTGACTGCACTTATCATCCTGTATACATTGAAGTAATAGCACATTGTTTTCAGCTACATTAACACCTAGTGCCAACCCCCACATCCCATCTGTGCACTCCTCAAACTCTATGGAATCCAATGACCCAATCACCAAAGCCCTCAACTCCCTTTCCCGCACCCAACTCAATTTCCTCCAAAACCTCCCCAAAGCCGAACTCCACGCGCATCTGAACGGCTCAATCCCCCTCCCGGTCCTCCAATCCCTCGCACGAGAACGAGAACGAGAACATGGCACACACGCCGACGGCCTCTCAGAAATCGTCCGCAAGGGCCTCACAATACTCAACGAAGGCGTACATCTCAACGTCATCGACGATTTTTTCTCGCTCTTTCCGGCCATTTACGCGTTGACTTCTGGGCCGGAGGCGTTGGCTTTCGTCACGCGTGCTGTGCTGAAGCATTTTCTTGAGCCTGCGGTCGATGAGGAGGGGCTACCTGTGCCTGCGCAATGCCAGTACTTGGAACTGAGGAGCACACCCCGTGCGACGGAGAAAATGTCGCGCAGGGTGTATCTAGATACGGTACTGGATGAGGTGGAAAAGTACCCTGCTGATACGGCGGCTTTAATTGTTAGTGTGGACCGGCGTATGAAGAAGGAGGACATTCAGGAGTGTGTGGATCTTGCTGGGGCTTTGAAGGAGAGCAGGAGGAGAGTCGTTGGCGTCGATCTGTGCGGTGATCCGTTGGTGAGCGTGTTTCAATAAAAGGAGTTTCTCTGCTTATTCTACTCGAAAAGGCTGGAGATATGAATGACTTCCGTCCTTTCTTCGTGCAAGCGAAGGAAGCTGGACTCAAGACTACTCTACATATCGCCGAGGTCAGTTATTCTCTATAGGGTCCGCCTCCATATGTCGTCTGAATTGTCACCATACAAGACCGTAGACAACACCGAAACTGATACGCTCACCTTATTATCCTTCGGTCCATCACGACTTGGACACGCAACATTCCTCTCGCCTGTAGCCCGTGAGATCGTGTTGCGGGATCGTATACCCATTGAGATATGCCTTACCTCAAATCTTCTGTGCGTTTGTGCCTATTAACTAAAGCTATTTTTCTCCGTGTCCAGCGTTGGTCTTATACTTCCTCCTCATAGCTGTAAAACAGTCAAGACAATCGATGCACATCACATTCGATGGTTGTTAGAACACGATCATCCCATATCCATTTGTGTGCGTTGCCAAGTGCATACATTATCCCACATCAACCCTGCTTATTTCTGTTAACTACCTTCAGACCGATGATATCCTGCCATTCCGGAATTCCCTAGTCGGAGAATACGCACTACTTATGGCCCAGGCACCTTATGGACTCGGGCTAACAGAAAGCGAAATAAAAAGGATCGCAAAGATGGGATTCGAGTCGAAATTTTAACTTATATTCCAGTGGATGAGACTGACGGATGCTGTCCCTGAGTGAAAAGTGATCCCTAACACCACCACCACCAGTAGTCCATGTAGCATTTTGTACTCTGAAGATAAAAGTCCACCTGTTTGAATTTCATGTTTACTATCCCCATTAATACACAGGAAAATTCTGATCAACATCCCGACTCCAACTACGTAGTCCACCTATCAAGTCGTATATCATCCGTCCCTCAGGTAAAACACTTCGCAAAGCATCCGCTGCGATCTGTGAGTCGTTCCCTAGGCGGCATACAATGAATGTTGAAGAGGAAGGTATGGTAGGTAGATGCGACAACGGGTCTGCGACGAGTTCGGAGAGAGGAACGTCTGGTATTTGGGTAGAGTTTTAGAGGTCTATTATGAGTAACTACGGAGAAGGAAAAGACGCGTACTGATTGATGAAGGAAGATGACAAATTCCAAATTCAGTGTGAGATCGTACGTCGATAATGTACGCCTTTCCGGAATCCACTGCATCCTTCATTTCCTACAAAAACATCAGATATGGTCAGCACCTAAAGAGTGCCGCAAATTCACAGCCCACCTTTCCCCTCACACGGTACCCAACCTTGCCCTCCTCCAATCCCATCTTCTCATAATCCGGTACCGTGCCTCCACAAAAAGCGACATAGTCCGTCTTCTCAATAGTCCCGACCCTGCTGCCCTCTTCACCGCATGCTGGACATGTTAGTCGTTTCTTGCGGAGCTTTGCGCTACGAAAAGGCGGGGTAGATAAGGCTGAGAATATGAGGAGGGAGGGATGGCCGTCTGTGGATGGAGGGGAAGTGGTAAGCGATTATCGAGCACTGTTGGTAGCTGAGAGAGAGACATGGATCAAACACAACGCACCATGCAACCCGGCAATAAGCTTAATACACTCCAACGCCTGCAAACCCCCAATCGTCCCCGTCACAACGCCCAACACACCCGTCTCCTCACAACTCCCCACCGTCTCCGGCGCAGGAGGCTTTGGATACAAACACCTGTAACACGGTCCGTCTGAACCGAGGTTATAGATACAGAGTTGCCCATCGTACTTCATCGCTGCGCCGCTTATGAGGGGCTTTTGGAGCGCAACGGCTATGTCAGAGAGGAGGTACCGTGTTGGGGCGTTGTCGGTGCAGTCAAGGATTATATCGTAGCGCGAAAGGATTGTGCGCGCGTTTTGCGGGGTGAGCGGGGTAGGATGAGGAATTATTGTCACGGCCGAGTTAATTCTGGACGGAGTGTGAGTAATTGTGGGGGTGAATTTGAGGAAGAAACATACGCTTTCAGCGCAATCTCAGCGGATGCTGCTTTTGACATGCCAACTCTTGCCTCTGTGTGCAGGATTTGGCGATGGAGGTTGGAGATATCCACAGTATCATGGTCTACAATTCCAAGTCGTCCTATACATGTAAAACATCTTTTGAGCCTTGAACAACGACAATGGATGAATAATGGTGACCTACACCCGCTGCAGCGAGATACTGCAGTGCCGGACAACCGAGGCCACCCGCTCCTACGACTACTACTGCGGCCGAGCGAAGCTTTAATTGACCTGTGCATGGGATGTGGTGAGCGTTTTATGCGAGTGGTCCTCAAGGTCAGTGACTACATACCTGGAAGGCCAAAATTATCAAGTATCATTTGTCGGCCATAACGTTTGTATTCAGATAATGGTAACAGAGGGACAGCCATCGTATTTGATTCCAAGGTGACTTGCTTGGACGGCGTCACAGCAAGATTACAGGTATTTGGAAGGCGGGTCAGGTCTCGCTCTCGGGTCAACATCCATTTCCAAGAACTAAAAATAAAGAAAAGCTTTTATATTTTGTATATGTAAAACTAAACGACGGGATCAAATAAAATAAAAAAGAATGCCTTCTAGCCGATTCGAACGACTGACCTCGTCATTACTAGTGACGCGCTCTACCAACTGAGCCAAGAAGGCTACGACGATTCTATGCTTACATACCAATCTCATAAGAAGAAAATCGGCTAGTCGAAAATAGAAATCTGTGGGAATAGATCAAGCGTTACCTCCATGCATCGAGTATTCCCATCGCTTTGATGCATATGCTGAAAATATGCCTAATCGATGTATCCTACCTAACTCGAATAAAAATAAAACATCGGAATAATGCAAGGTAGACGTTTGGCACATCCTCCATTAGTGAATTCTGCTGAATCTTTAACACCGAAAAAATAATAACTCACGCTCGAAAATATAACAAACAGCTCCAGTAAAATCGCATCAATAGGTTGACGTCGTCACCGGAGATCCCGCGATCAGGTGGTGATCATTCACGTCTGGCGATATCTGTTACACTAGGGTTATGGCTCTGTCTAATGCATGTAAGTATGTTTTGGAGGTAGATAGTTCAATATTAGTTTAAGACACGGGTTGTCTGACGGTCCAAGCATTCAACGTCTGTCAAAGCCAAGTCAACCAAGCGGATTAAAAGGCACCCCGCTTACAGTACGGATATGCTTACTTAATAAAATGTAGTTTCCATACTCCGACTAATTTTTGGCGCACTTCATAACACTTGTTCTTTACCACAACAACAACTGCAATCATGGGTAAATCATATCTCACATCTCACTACCTATGCAATATACTCATATTATTGGCTTTTCAGCACCAAAAAAAGGCCAGAAAATGTCTTTAAATGCTTTCTTGGAAGATACCGGTATGTAAACAGACCACGCAGCTCTCCTTTATTTACGAGACAACCTGGGCAGCACTTGGTTCATGGGCTGATGAAATGGATTCTTTACCGAATGCTCGTAAGTGCAAATGCGACCCCCCTATCTCGACATCGCTAACTATTATCCTCGATTTTCCAGCGGCACCCCGCACTGATGAGGAAAGAGCTAGAGATATGGGTCGTTCCGATTTCTCCTCCAGACGTGAGACATTTTTTATATGTATTCTAAAACAAGCCTAAACGTCTTATGGTACAGCCGATCGTGCTCCTCCCCCACCACGAGAGGATGTTCCGCTTCCCACGGCCCCTCCTTTCACTGCATTCGTGGGCAATCTCGCATTTGATATGACTGAGAGTGAACTCGAGGATTTTTTTGCGCCGCACAAGGTGTGATATTTCGTTTCGATCTTGAACTGCTTCACTTATTGGTAATTTCCATGGTGGCGCGTTGGTGTTGTGATAGACTGTCTCGGTGAAAATCATCGCGGACAGGGATGGCAAACCAAAAGGGTTTGGATATGTCGAATTTGTGGAACTCGATGGCCTGAAGGATGCGCTTTCAAAAAGTGGTGCAGTGTGTAGTGACTAGGAACAGGCCCTATACCCTTAGAACTGACAATGTCATCACAGAGTCTCTCGCACCGCACGGTCCGTGTCAACGTAGCGGAACCACGTATGTTTTAATTTACAAATTCACACCTTTTTTCCATTTCAACTGAAATTGGTCTACAGCAAAAGAGCGCGAGCGCGGCGGATTCGGCGGTGAAAGAGGTGGAGGATTTGACGACGAGAAATTCTCGGGCAACTGGCGGCGTGAGGGACCCCTTCCCCCTTCCGACCCTGCCCCACGTGGCGGCTCGCGTGGCCCCGGCTTTGGATTCCGAGATAGCGGTGCCGGTACGGGAGACGATGAAGGACCTCGCCGTGGTACCCGCTTCCACCCAAGCGGGGATTCGGAAAGGGAGCGGGAACGAGAGCGGCCTGAGTTGGGGGGCGACTGGCGGTCGAGCCGCGCACCGCCACCTGCTGCTCCTGAACGCGAACGCGAAGGGCGCCGTGGCTTCGGAGTGGAAACGAGTGGGGCGGCGGATGTTGAAGAGACATGGTCTAAAGGATCCAAATTCCGTCCGAGTGAGGCTGCAACCGGGAGTGTTGGACGTAAGTTCGGTGCTGGATTTGAACGAGGCAGTAGTGGCCCGGGAAGCGGCACTGTCACTCCTGTCGGGGAGGAGAACGATTGGCGATCGCGTTCACGACCTACTCCGTCTGGAAGGCAAGGAAGTTATGAACGGTCGCGTGTGTACTCTTTTAGTGGTCTTCCCGGAGATTTGAGGTATTAACGGTGCATTTTTAGCGTCAAACTCGACACCCCCAACACCTCAACTCGTAAGGAAGAAGCTCGAGCTCCTTCCTCGTACAGGCTCCGCCGTCCCGACTCCCCTCTCGTCACCCTCCCCCATTTCAGCGGGTGCTTCCACATCTGGGTCCAAGGCTAACCCTTTTGGTGCAGCTCGGTATGTGTACATAATACATGTACCCTCCAACCACTGACCACAAACCCACCCTCAGACCCGTCGACGTGTCCGCCCGCGAGAAGGAAGTGGAAGAAAGGCTTGCAAAAGAACGGGAAGAGACCGCCGCCGCCGCGCCGCGGCACACAATGTCCCGTGAGACGTCGCGCCAGGCAACGGCTCGCGGTGACCACCCGCCACACCCCCTCTCCCGCGACTCGTCGCGCCAAGCATCGCATCGCGGTCCCCCGGCGGCAAGGAAATCGTCTACACCGCCTGCTAGTGCGACTGTGAGGCCGGCGTTTAGCTTTGCGAATGCTGCAAAGAAGGCGGCGGGGGGTGCTGGGGGTGCTGCGCCGGCTCAGAGTCCAGGCCAGAGTCAGAGCCAGGTACCCATCAAGGATGGCATAGCTGTGCCTACACCTGGGCCGGAGCCTGCAGATACCGTTGAGGAGGTTGCGGAGAATGTTGCGGAGATCACGGTTTAGATGTGTTGCTTCCTGCATTGACACTGAACATTTGAACGAAGGACCGATCTTTTTCTTCTCTCTCTCTCGCATAATCTCCTTATCTTTGGATTCACGGCACTTCGATTATATGGATTATAGTCGCCCCCAAGACCCGATATGCCCCTGAATGTTTTAATGCCCCCATCCCTGTCCCCCTTCCCCCACCCTCCCTCTCTCCCTAACAAAAGTTGGTTCATTTCTCAGCTCTGTTTGTTTATTCTCGTGTCATTGTTACAGCTTATGCCCATGCGACACCCCGACATGCTCATTCACCAAAAGTTGTACATAATAACTGTGATGTTTGATTGCCATCTCTCCATGTCACTCTGTTTCTATTTTGTTTCTGCCTCTCGATTCTCCCAGTTTTTCCAACATACGAGTATCTATTATCCCTAGAACACAGAATTCCAATAGAATACGCGTTAATCACGTCGATATACTGTCTCGGGGTCGATATATTTCATTCTTCCTCGACCTGTGCGATTGATTGTCAGTGATATATATCCATGGGAATGTGAATAATCTAGCCTTTATAGTTAATCGCCCCGCTCTCCCTCGCAGCTCGCTCTCTTTCTTCCTTTTCCCTCGCAAGTCTGTCGCGCAGCCGTGCCAACTCGACTTTCCTCGCTGCTTCTATCCTCTCATTCTCTTCCCGCTCAAGCCGAGCATCGTACTCTTCCTCAGTTTCCTGTCGGGGAACACCAGGCACCTCTGGTGGAGATGGAGTTCCCTTATCCTTTTTCTTGGACTTCTTTTTATGCCTGCTCTTACGGGCCCGACCCTTGTCTTCCTCCGACCCGCTCTCATCGCGCTGGTGTTTCCGTCTCTTGCGCTTAGGCGGACGCTCCTCGCTCCCGGACTCTGATACTGCCACTGAGGGCGAGGGCGACGGCCGGCGTGCAACAGGCGGCTTTCGCCGTTCGAGCTCACCGCAACTGACAATGACGACGGGCCGCGATGGGCGATCCTTCTCGTCCGTCGGTATCGCGGCTAGTTTCTGGACGACCTCGTCGAACCCCTTTAATATCCGTCCGAAGACGCAGTGTTTTCCGTCGAGGTGAGGACAGGGTTGGAGGGTGATAAGGAACTGGGAGCCGTTACTGCGGATTGGGAAGAACGGTTACGGTACGTCAGGAAAGGCTGGAGGCTAAAATTGGATGATAAGAAGACGTACGTATTGGGACCGCGGTTGGCCATGACTAGCAGCCTGCAACGTAAGCATAAGGTTCGTGCGCGGGTGAGAGCGAGCTGCTATTACATCGGAGTGTACTTACCCTTCCGAGTCCACCGGCCGTTCCAAGTCTTCGTCCTCAAATGGCCCACCATAAATCGACTCGCCGCCGAGGCCATTTCGCTTGGTGAAATCTATGAAGAGTGTGAGCACATGAACAGGGCGGCAATGGGGTCGCGACCAACCTCCGCCTTGAACCATGAAGCCCGCGATCGAGCGGTGAATGATAGAGTTCTTGTAATACAGTGGCAGCTGGGACTTTGCTGACACGCCCTTTTCACCGGTACATAATGCCCGGAAGCTTGTAGAAATTTTAAAATTGAGCGATTATGCTTTATACACTGTGATGAACTGGAGGTGGGGGCTGCTCGTGCTGAACTCACTTTTCACTTGTTTTTGGTGCGGTGTCGGCGAAGAGCTCGAAGATTACCCTGAAAAGGCGTGAGGTCATTGAATGGAGTGCTAGAGACGATAAATACCTGCCAACGGGTGTAGAGTCAATGGCAAAGTCAAAGAAGACACGAGGGTTCATTGAAGTGGGAACCAACGATATAAGAAAGAGACGCGCGCCATCATATATGGATGCAAGACCGTGACGCCAGGTACTCGATTGCGGTTTTTCCTCTTACCTTCATTCTCCCTGCTTCCTCTCCTTATTTTCATGCGTCAGTTCACTAGTGTTGTCTTGGGTGGTGAGTGCTCCGGTGATGATGAAACCCTGTTCGAGCATTAATTTATTGTGTTTCAGCTGGTGGTGTAGGAAAGAGTGCACTCACCATGCGGTGGATTAACTCGGTCTTTCTTGACCATTACGACCCCACTATCGAGGGTGGGCAGCCTTTTTCCTTATCGTGTCCAGAGTTTACCAACTATCATGTAGATGCTTATAGAAGAAATGTCGACATAGACAATGAACTCAGTTGTGTACGTGAAGATCTTTCACACGACACGTTCAACGCGTGTTCAGTGCTCACTCTCTATTGCAGCTCGAAGTTACCGACACTGCTGGTGCAGAACAATTCACAGCATTAAATGAGTTTTATATCAGGAATGCTCACGGTTTTATTCTAGTCTTCAGGCAAGCACGCACTGTTCATCTCGATCGACCGCGCATGCTCATTACATTACATTCCCCTCGTTAGCCTCACACAAGAAACATCCCTCAGGGAAGTCGAATCCCTCCGACAACAAATATATCGCGTAAAAGGAAAATCTGTGCCCATGGTCGTAGTAGGCACCAAATCCGACCTCACTGCCGAACGCGAAGTGCACCGCTCGCACATACAACAACTGAGTCGCACTTGGGGACTCCCGTTCTATGAGACGAGCGCTAAACGCAACTGGCATGTAGACGACGTATTCCACGACCTAGTGCGACAGATGAGGGTGCAATACCCAGAGAGGCCCCGCAGGGAGGGACGCGATCGCAAAAAGACCCGCGGCTGCATCATCGTGTGAGCGGGCCTTCCCTTCATCTAGGCCGCATCCTCCTCTGTGGTCTCGGGGATACCGACCACCGGCAAACACCGAAGTCGGATACTTCCCACCTCAGCGTCTAGTCTGAATACGCCTCCCACGTCGGTGATGGACGTTACCCTAAAAATTACGGGTGGACGAGAGGTTTCTGTTGAACTAGGTTCTTCGCGACGTCAAGATATCGTCGTCGTCCCTCTCGCTCTATATTAGATCCCCTCGACTCTTGCTCGGCTATATATCGGGACTTTTGTCATCATTCGCCTTCGATATCTCTCTGGGTTTTATGTTGGACCTTTCTCGGCATATTTATCTCCGCACATATTTCATTTTCCTGTCAGGCCCGTTGTCATTTTCCAAACCATCATTCACTTTTGAGTTCTATTGTTCTCTCCATCTCCCCTTCCTTTTATACAAAAAGACATTTGGACAGTGTAGCACAAGGATTATTATCATGCACGGTAGATATGTAAGAGTAGTAAAGTTATTTGCCTACAAAACTGTTTATTTCGGATAGAACGTGCTTTCCTTATGCTCCTTGATAGGGACAAAGGGGATGGCACGTATGGATGGATCTAGGTACGGAAGCTGCGTCCCGATAAATTTCTCCTTGTGATCAATGTAGCTGCCAGAAAGCGGGTGAGGTCCTGAGTAAGATTATTTCACAGCCTAATAGAGATAAATCACGCTAGAGCTGTCCAACAGGAACCAACTGCAGTGGGTGGTGTCCAACCGCCATTCCATCGCGGAAGTTGACAGATTCCGCACAATACATAGCCGGAATGAAGAAGACTAGATCTAACGATAAACACTAAGAGATACGAAACGTTCCGAGCGACTGGAATGGCACTAGATAACATGTCATGAGTGCCAAACTGGGAACTTAAAATAAGTGATGATACATGAGAGGACGTTCAAGTACGATGTTCATATCAATGTTTCAAAACATCCAGGAAGGGTAGTTATGAAGGTGTAGCACCATTCGCCTCCTTCTGTCGGTGTTCAGAGCGCAGCCGAACGTATTCTGCTCGTAAAATGTCCATATTTTCCGCATTAGTACTGTTCAGATGTTCAGCATATAACAACCATATCCGCAAGCGGTCTGCTCACTAATTCAGCATGCATTTTTGTACTTCTTTGTGCTGGTCGCGGCAGGCCCAGGCAACAGAGATGGTTCGCCCAGTCACACAATCTGCGAAGGCTGACCGAAGATATCGAGCCAGATCGTAGTGAAAGTAAAGAGGTTTGGTATACCTTTAACGTAGCTATCGCACTCCTTCAAAGCTCGCGCCTTCGTTGTCTTTAGGAGAGCTTCCTCTTCACGCCTGGAGAGTGTGTCCATGTGGCTGGCCGCAAGAATGAGCTCCGACCACCACCACAAAACCTCCATTTGTCCACTTTCAAAGATAAATCGAAACCTACTATAATATCTGTCCGAGTTAAACAATACCTTACCTGAGGTCGGAGCTCACGGAGAACACGTACTGACACGTAGGAGACACGTTTCACCCATCATTATCTCATTGGCTAACACTACAGCTGGTTGAACAAAATCTGGCCTCAGAAGCAACCACTGCAAGACTGATCTGTGAACGTTTGAGCCCAAGAGTACACATACATCATGGCCTCGAAGGTGGCTCTGGATTCCATCCGATCTTTGACCTTCTATAATGGCGAATTCACGAAAGCACGGCGCACTTCACCTATTCCCCAACTCAAGTGCATTGGAAAACCATGCAACGTATTCCAACCGGACGTTGTGAGGTGTATTAATGACGGCGGCCGTGGCCTTGATGTGGAATGGAAGGCATGTGAACAGATCCATGGGGTTGAGAGATCCAAGAGAGCTAATACACCTCTTCATTCAGTGCGAAGCTGGTAATCAGGCCCTTGGATACGGCCTAGTGTAATACTTACCATTATCACAGACTTACCCGAGCAACTACGTTTCGGGCGTGTGGAGGTGTCATGTGAGGGCTGGAGCCGTCCTGGAGACCCAACGGTGCTGAAAGGTACGACTCAGATTTCCAAAGACAGTAACCGAATATTCATACTGAAGGGAACGTACTGTTCACTATTAGGCTCTTGTGGTCTTGAATACCGACTTCTACGCATTCCAAGTGCGTACACTAACAGTGACGATGTCCCAGGTCCCTTTCACCGCTTGATGCGTGAGTATCCGTCCTAGTCTCCTTATCTGATATCATAAATCATGATAACCTTCTCCGCACACGAATAGCAAATGATCCCTACGAAGCTATATTCATGTTTGTCTGGGGTCTGGTCCTCCTAGCCGTCTTATACTACTTCCTCAAATCATGCTTCGGCTCCCGCACCCGAGCTGGTTCCACTACCCCTGCATCGCCGCGTACACGTCCGGGCGGAGACCCAAGAGGCGGATGGTTCGGCTACGGGAGCGGTCCCAGCGGTGGAGATGCGCCACCGCCGTATACGCCCCCGCCCCGCCACAAGCCCTCCTCGTCGTGGCCTGGTTTTGGGTGGCAGCCTGGATTCTGGTCTGGCCTGGGACTCGGCACCGTTACCGCGACTCTGTGGAATTCACAACGGCCCAACAACGCGCCGCCTGTCGTCCCACAGCGGTCCATGTGGGATTGGGAACGGCCCACTCGTTGGTGGGAAACGACGCCGGTCCAGCAAGCAGCCCCAGCAACGACGTCTGATGGTTGGTTTGGTAGCGGCCGTACGGGTACACCAAGAAGGACGTGGACGAACGAAGACAGAGGGGAAGGGGCGTCAAATTTGGGGAGGATGAGAAGTAGTACGGGATATGGCGGGTCAACTGTACGATGAGAAAGCTCGTGTTCTTATATGTATCAAAACTTATTTAAACCACTTAACATAACAAGCACAAGGTAATCGACACTGCAGAATATCAGGTGGTATGTATCACGACAAAATGTACAGTAACTACTATCACTACAGTCGTCTAATGTTAGTACTTCGTGGCGCCACTGCGAACAAAAATCCTCATGACTTTTAACAACAAAAACAAACAAAGACAGACAGATAAAGAAACAAGTATAAGTCAAATAGGCTCGCCGCAATTAGGACACTCGTAGGACAACACGTCCTTGTCGCTTTTTGTCTCTTCCGAAGGTCCGATATCGTTGTCGTCAGCTACATGACCCAGTCCTTCCGCCCAGTCATCAGGAATGTCATCGATTCCCTCCAAAGCATTCTTTAACATGGTGCGAGCACGTGTTACAGAGCGCACATTCCCCGCCACACCTAGCGCGCCACCGCGTGCAATGGGTTGCCGCGCGACGTGTAACAAAGCCGGTGGGATTAAAGCATATGATTTTATCGGTGGCGGTGGCGGTGCAACTGGCTTCTCGTTTTTCTTTAATCGCTTTTTCTTTGGCCCGGGACTGAGACGGGCAGGTGGATCATCCATGGACTCCATTCGCTGCAAGAAGTTTTCGGTAGACCTGACAAACCAATTGGCCTTCTCTAAGCATGATGCGTGCCATGCTCGGCGACATTTAGGTCGGGGGCAAAAGTGCATGATATCAACATCGGGATTGTACAGCTTCTTGCATATTGTGCAGGGTGGAGATGGACGCTAATGTGAAGCAGGCAAGTGAGTACGGTACAATGAGGCTGCAGAGTAGCAAATGACATACTGAAAGATGATTTTTTTGCCACTCGTATTCGCACTGTTAGCCAGTCGGCGTAAGTATAGCTTACCCAAGTTATAAAAATGAACGTACTCGGTAATAAAAGGTGTCATTATCAATTTCTGGTTGATCCAAATTCTGTTCATCGTAGGGGACGACCTTTGCATGACCTGATATGTATTTTTTTTTAAGTAAAAATAGCAAAGAGCAGACCGTTTCACTTACCGCAACAAGTTGAAGTGGGAATAAAATCCGCTAGATTAGAGCTTATCCGTTCAAAATTTCCAAAATGTTTCAGTTTACTAAATGGTTAAAGTAAGTAAGTATACATGCGAATCTCAGTGGCTCACGAACCTACCACCGCCCCTGGCGGATTTGGGGAGTTCACGAGGGTGGTAGAACCACTTTGCCCTGATCCACACCTAAAAGGAACCTTGCGTAAGAACTAGTCACATGAATATCCATGCTCGTACACTATGACTGTCATAAGCTCGAATGGACTTTATTTGGGCTAGCCATAGGTCTTCAGTATCAATGGGTTGATCCGGGTCTTTTCCACTGGGCAAAACTGTGACGCTATCAAAACAATATGGTCATTGAAGATTATCATCCTAAGCTATGTCTACTCACACTTCATTTACTTTGAATACATGTTCTTTATCATTTTCATCGTGTGCTATGATGGCAGAAATTCCATTCAAATCTGCGCGCAAACTATTGTTTAACAGTAAATACATACTAATAAAACTGCCATAACGCTTCATTTTATTCCATTCATCTGCGGTAGGTGGAGTATCTGAATCGTAATCCGCTTCCCGTTCAAAAGAAATGGAAGAACGATCATCTTGGGGTGATTGGGACGGGTGATCAGCATATTCCAAATCTTCACCATTCTCGTTCAGCTGTGAGGGATCCATAGTCATGATAGTGATTGTGCGAGCTAAATATGTGGTGGTTTCAAAAGTTGGGATTAGGAGCGCGTGACACGTTCGACGTGTTGTCATATGTGACAACCGTCTCGTAAATCACGTGACATGCACAGGGAGGTTCCGAGTCCACTTTGTTTATCCCAATGTTCCATTAATTTGCACTGTGCAATAGAAAATTGAAAAACGGAGCTATTATTACAAATTCCTACATGCATTAACGGTCGTTCGGACTCGTTCCCAGTTTCAAATGTTCGGAGTGGAGGTCCTACATGTATGCAGTCCTTAGCCGGCACCACTTTCCAAAAAAAGTCGTTAACCATCAACATGCGCCTCTTGAAAACACTTTCCATAAATAAGTGATTACATAGAAAATGTTGGCGTGTCGATCGCTAGTATTTCAGGTTCTTTAGACTGAGATGTTTGACTATCTCTGTAATGGCGGGTGTCGGTAACAACCGCAGACTCAGTTTCTCTTTCTTGAGAAAAATATGAATGATAATGAGTCAGATCGAAATTTCCTGTCAAGATCGCTCAGACTGCGCGAAAACATCAGGGGTGAATATGCCATTACCGTGAAGTTCATGTGTAAGCACGCTACCAAGCGACGGGTCATCTTGACTTGGAAATTCACATGCGCCATCTTCCCTAGCAAATTCAGTTGAGCGTTGTTTACCGACGTGAGCGAGGTCAGGTAAGTTTTGCATATCGGCAAGAAAGAGTGGGCGAATATTGCTCCGATAGAGCTGATTGCCAGATGGTCTAATTCGATCCATGGGTTTTGTGGCCACTCTCGACGGTCCGCGAACTTCAATGACTGCGCGAGCTGTAGCAATTAGATCTGGCATCACTTTTCCCAAGCTTTTCAGCGAAGTAAGAGGCCTGTTGAATTTGGCAATATTTGTGCTGTGGTTGTATCGGGTCTGAACTTTGGGAAATTTATCCCAGGAAAACCCGTCCAACGGTGGTAATCTATGAGTCGTGCCGCCTGCCTCGGTAGTATTGCAAGTATGCGATTCGGCAGGCGTATTGCATTCCACATTTGCCGTGAGAGTATTATAGGGGTCTTTTGTCGACTTGTCGCTGTAGTCTGAAGGCATCTGCTTCGTGTTCGGTCTAATGTACCCTCTGATTAGCAAAGGAACGTAATGGGGCGAAGTCCAGCAACTCGCGTCTGGCTAGCATATACTGTATCGATGGGGTATTCCAATGGTGAAGCGATGAAACAACGATGATGATCAGCAGGCTTGAAGTTAAAATGTGTCGGTCTGTGACAACTTCAGTAAATATGGTTAGATGAGATACATAGGGTACACCTTGGCTTGAGCGATTTAGATAGGGATAATTCCGCCTCGTGTTCATTCCACGAGATGAGTGACAGCGGTCGTGCACGCGGGATTTCAGATACAATTATGTTACTCTCTTTGGAAGGGATAGGTGGATTATAAGCGGTTATGAACTGGTTATTTGTTCTCCAATGAGATATGGGCATGTATGCAGGTTTAGATGTCATATTTTGCGATAGGGTATGGGCAGAAAAGAAGAAAGAAGACTTAGGGAAAGTAGCCGAGCGGGATGCCTTGAGGACAGTGGCTTCTTTGCAATTTTGTTTCGAGGTTACTGCAGCAAGGTTTTCAGAAGCGACGAGATCTAGAGACCTCGAAAGGTTTGCTGCGGTTGGTGTTTGTCGGCCTTCCGGGTAGGCTTCACGAGCTGCAAGCGACCGGGATCTGACCCGACTTGAATTTTCTCGCATCTTCTCACATAGAAATGGCTCCTTCTTTCTCGAACGCCTAAATATAGATTCTGAACGTTTTGAAAAGTTGGCAGGTATAAAATGATCTCCTGATATCTCGTCATCGCTACTTCGAGTGATTTGCCAGCGGGCACGCTTTCGACCACGTTTCTTCACAGGCAGCTTAGAAGCAGAGCTCTGTAAGAATGACTCGACAGTTACAAAAGGCGTTGAAGTTGGTGAACTTTCTACTTTTTGGCTCGGAGTGGTGAGTGTTGTCGGAGTTGGAGGCTCGAAATCAGCAGCGCAGGGAATTGTAGGGGGTGCAAAGGCAAATACTGGAGATGACATCAGACGGATACGAGGCCCTTCCTTTCCTGTAAGACATTTTTTGCAGTTAGGGTTAGAAGTGATCCACGACGAGCCTTCATAGTCAACATCGGAGGAAATGTCAGTATGTTTGGCCAATTCGGACCATTCAGTAGTTCTTTCAACGTCAATTGGCAAGTCGGGGTTAGAGAGAGGCTTAGAAGCAGCAGTTAATTCATTAGGAGGGAGAGAATGTGCAGAAGTTAATCTTTCAGCATAGTAACCGAGGCAAGGATCGACAGGGTACGCCCGTCTCCTTCGTTTAAGAGTCTAAGGATATTAAATGCTGAACAAGGTTAGTTCATGATGTACTTGTACAGTTGCTTACCACGAACCCAAGATGGCCTTGTTCCGAGGGTTGGTCAGTAAACATTATGGGAAGATGTGGGTTCGGATTCAAGAGTGAAAATACCCACGTGATCTCTCCGAGTCTTGGTGTTCCCGGGGAATCAAAAGCGAGTGTGAGGCGTGTCGAACTGGGTCCAGTTTCATTGTTTACAATATTATTTGTACATGAGAAATGATAAAATATTGGTGCAACAATTAACATCCGGGACATGAGCCATCAGCACACCCCCAACAGCTTGCTATACCAACCCCCATTGTCTTTAGCACAAGCGAAACAATACTGAATGTTCCTTCGCCCAACACAAAGCCACTTGCAATTACGATAAGACGAATATCGCCACCATCTACTCTTCTACCCGCCCGCCTGTTGTAGACATACTCGATAATACCCCCAATGAGTCGAGCAAGAGAGAACGACGGCGTATTGAGAAAACCGACAGCGAAACCGACACCAGATGGGACCCACTTCGCCCACCAATGACCACGATTAGTAGCGCGGATCTTTAGGCTGGCATTGAAGACAGCAAGGAGGGCAAAAATAGTCATGAAAAGTGAGCTTTTGTCTGGAAGCTGTTGATCGCCTATGCAAAGTGAAGTTAGTTGAGGTTAACGATAGATCGGAGATTACATACGAAGTAGTCGAGCTAGGTTCAGCCAGACATATGCGGTAGGAGCTGGGAAATTAGGGCCAGGTATAGGATATGCACGCTGGTATAATGAATATGCGGTCGTTGTCACGAGAACTGATAGCGCAGATCCTAGTAACTGTCCATAAAATTGCGCCCTTGGTGATGCACCGATAAGATGTCCTGTTTTCAAGTCCTGCATGAGGTCGCCGGCTCTGTAGATATATTGATCAGCACTGTTATTAGAGCGCTTGTCGTCCACATACTGCTGTGCTCCAGCCTCTGCAACACCACCTGCTATAATATTGGCTACAATGTTTCCTGGTTGAATTAGCGCGAAGAAGAGCTGGCTGATTTTTCCTAACCCGCTGACGGGATTTAGATCTGTTTCACCGAGGGCTCTGACACTAAAGAATTTATTGGTATCAGCAAATACAACGTCCGACAGGATATGGAAGAATATTGATACCCGAGTAGACTCAAAAGACCGCCAATGAGGAATCCGACCACAGTGGCCCAGGGTTTTATACCTTCGCTGCCAAACACGGCCCAGACAAGTAAAGTTCCCATCACAATGGCGGCCCCAGACCCCCATAATACCCAAGACGTAGGGACCAACCTATCCTCCGTCTCTACCTCGTCATCTTCTGGAGCGTTATCCTTGTGAGCATCTCGACAAACGATCGTCTGAACAAACGCGTAGCCAACGGGCACCAGCGAGATTATACAGTCGGCACACATGACTGCGAGAGCAATCCATAGAATCCAGCCTCGTGCGCCTGAAGTCATATCGCCAACTGGGCCAGGTGCCCAACCATAATATTTAGAGATTGGTGATAGGACGCCCCACCCCACAAGCATTCCCTATTTGGCAAAGATTGTTACCTTGATCGTACATTCGACGGCCGATAAGCCTACCAAACTCATGCTGAGTGTTGTTGGAAACCCCATAATAATTCCTAGGCTGGATAAGCGTTGGCTCCTAAGCTGATAGACATCGTTCAGACTTAAACTTACCTTGACCAACATAAGACAAACTAGGAGTGAAGGTCCAGAGCCATTCTTTGGCTAGATAACGACCAAAGAGGGGGACGGCAAAAACGACCGGGAAAAAATACGCCGCTAGCTAAAGAATAATGAGGGCTTTGTGAGGCATAGAATAAGAAATTGGACGTGCCGTCATGGCTGCAGACGCGATAAAACTCCAGCCCAACACAGACCAACCCTGTTGTTGCACTTCTTCACGCTTGCGATCATCTGATTCTTCCGCTTCCACAGGGTCTCCATTAGAGTTACCTGCTTCGGAGGGAATCGTCTGATAGCCACTCCGGGAAGTACCGTGCGCATTCAAAGGTTGATAACCCTGTCTATTTCTGAGTGCAGCTTCTGGTGGCGGTACCTGATGTAAAACAGATATCAATTGTGCAGTGGCTGTCCCAGAGGGAAAGGCAAGTTTTTCTTTGATTATCTATTGAGATAGCGTGAGATGTCGACATAGGGTACATAGGTTCTAACTTACCACTTGCTTACGGATTGGTGGTGCGAGAAGGACGCTGATGAAACCGAGCTTAAAAATGATTCCTTTTAAGACGCAATGACGTACCCAAAGAACGCGACCGCCAATGACCAGCCGACGCCATGAAGCCATGTGAGTCTCATTGGCGAAACACCATCTGTATTAGGGTCAAGCAATCCGAGGGCTGGGATGATTCCAACAAATCCAGCTGCAAGTGGCATTGTACCTTTAAAAGAGGAATATAGTGAGTCAGATTATCTTGCTCTGTTCTAAGCATACCAGTAGCAACTGCAGTCGTTTGTAGTACAACGTTCTCCTGAGGAGTCATGCGCTTTCTGAACAGTAGTGATACTAAATAGCCTATAAGGGCGGACTGCAAAGACATCCTGCAGGATTGTGCACTCAGATTAGCTCGATTGCGTCTTACTGAGGGCTCACATGCTGATCCATCCTGTGTCCTGTAAGTAATTGATGATATAGAGCAACTATTTGAACACACCCGTCTGGAGACCAAAGTAGAGATTGGTGAAACATAGCAAACACCCGACAGCCAGCCCTACACAGACTGCCCTCACCTATTTTGTAGAAATAAGTAAAAATGACCATGGGCTGAACGCCAAAGCGCACTGTTAGTTCAGGACGATTTATGTGTTCACCGTCTGCATGTACTATGCCATCGCCCAATATTGGGGTAGAAGTAGATAACGATCTTAAATGATAGTAGGTTCAATACCGCTTATTATGCCTCACATTAATGAATGTACATACCCAGAAGCCATTGCAGCTTAGAAGCCAAGTCTGAGGATCAACAAACGATTAGATCTTCAGAAAAAGTCATAACAAGTTATTGTCAAATGAGCTATATATCGCGAGATTGTTTAGTACCTTCACAAGGACTACCTACAAATTGCGCAATGCCAACACCTCGTAATCAAATCAGTACGTCACAACCGAGTCACAGCCTCACAGGAGCCACAGATTGCTCACAAATGCCATCTACTTATTATTACGGTAATTTATAGTGTTTTTAAATAGAAAAAATTGAAGATGATTCCTGGACAAAAGCGATCAAACCCTTTAAGCTTTATACCACTGTTATAAAACCAGGCGGTGATCACCGGACTACTGGTTTCAGGCCTTTCTTCCTCGTTGAGTCAGAAATTTAATTGTGGCTCTACAACCCTGTCCTGCATCAATCCCTTGAAGTCCATCGCTACCTTTAGATCGTTCTCTACCAGAACTTTACACTATACCATTAGTTCAATCCGATCTTTAAGTCTCATGGCACAAAAAATCAGACAGACCGATGGTCTCCTACGCGACGTTCCAGAGCCTGGCCAGAAAACGTTGGTGATCGGTTGCATTTTGCATTAGTCTGTGCTATACATCTTAGCCCTTGGAATGTTTTTAGGCTACCGAAAAAGGGACAGACGAACATATTGATCACTTCTGCCCTACCGTACTGCAACAACGTCCCACATCTAGGTTACTGAATGCTTTTCCATGCACGATTACTCTATTAAACATCTCACAGGAAATATAATTGGAAGTACTCTGAGTGCAGATGTATATAGTCGGTGCGTTATATTGCCACATCTCCAGCAGAGGATGAATACTGATCTTGCTCATCAGCTACAGCCGTGAGTGGGAGACCCCAAGTAGGAAAGGCTTTTAAAAACATGGATTATAGGCACACGAAATAGGAGGACATTATATGTCTGTGGGACGGATGAGTATGGAACTGCTACCGAAACGCAGGCCTTAAAGGAGAATATCGCCCCTAAAGCGTTATGCGACAAATATCACGAACTACATCGTGAAACATACAACTGGTTTGAAATAGGGTG
Organism: Hysterangium stoloniferum; assembly: GCA_015178975.1. NCBI lineage: Eukaryota > Fungi > Basidiomycota > Agaricomycetes > Hysterangiales > Hysterangiaceae > Hysterangium > Hysterangium stoloniferum. Next base: position 229,036 of record WHVD01000127.1, read on the forward strand.
TGTTTGCACTAAATAGTGTTACTTGAGATTAACAATACGCCAGATTTGACATTTTTGGCCGGACTTCGAGCGATCTGCACAAAGAGTGAGATTTATTTTGGAATGGGTTTAAAAAACCAATAATATCATAAAGGATATCACAGGACATATATCTACACTTGAGCGAAAATAATATGCTAGAAAAGCAGATCAAAGATCAAACATTTTGTGAAGGATGCCAAAGGTGGGCATCCCCAGCCACGAAATAATTAAAATCAATAACCCCTCTCCCAAGATTTTTGGCTGATAGATTGGTCGAAGGCATATGTCCCAATTGCGGTTACGATGTAAGTGATTTTCTTTTTTCGCTAATACTATGGTCTCACACTTCCAGGATGCCCGAGGGGACCAATGCGACAAGTGCTCTCGCACATTAGACCCGCTCGATCTCATTTCACCACGTTGTCAGCGAGATAAAACTCATTCTGTCATCGCACGACCATCCTCGCACATGTATATCAAGTTGAATGAGATTCAACCTCAGTTAGAAACATGGATTCAAAAGAGTTGGTCAACGGGAAAATGGAGTCCAAATGTTATCATCAACAACGATGGCGAGATAATAGATGCACGTCTGAAAGGTGGCCTCCGTCCAAGTCCGGTAACAAGAGACTTGCTTTGGGGTGTTCCCGTGCCAGCCACAGGTAATACCACTGAAGACGAAGAAATGAAAAATAAGGTGTTGTGTAAGAATTGCATTTAGAAGCGCTCTCTCTATACATATACATTTCAAACTCTCATATCGTTTTTATAGACGTATGGGTGAGCAAAATCTCTAATGGCACTTTAGGAACATTTTGTTGACTTCGTATAGTTCGATGCTCCCATCGGTTATCCTAGTATTACCGCAAACTATACCCCCGAATGGCGACAATGGTGGTTTAATCCGGAAAATGTCAAGCTGTACCAATTCATGGGCAAAGACAATGCGTATTTCCATACTGTTTTCTGGCCTTCTGTTCAGCTAGGCGACGGTAGAGACTGGACCATGTTGCACCACATTTCAACAACAGGTTTGTTCTTATGCAGATTTTCTCATAACTTTAACACCGATTTTTTCTTGGATTGTAGAATTTTTGAATTACGAAGGTGGTAAGTTCTCGAAATCTCGAAACCGTGGTGTATTCGGTCCTGCTGCCAAAGAAACCGGAGTGACCCCCTCCGTATGGAGGTACTATCTATTGTCGACTAGGCCTGAGACCTCTGACTCCATGTTTTCATGGAGTGAATTTGTGAGGATAGAGAAATAATGGTCATTGAACTTCATTAATAATATTTATTTAGATCACTGTTAACAATGGTATTCTCTTGAACAAGTATGTCACCAACGTTTTTTTTCTTTGTGAGGCATTTCTCGTTCTAACAAGAAATCAAGCTTCGGAAATTTCGTAAACCGCGCAATCAAGTTTGTCTCCGCAAAATACGATAGTCAAATTCCAGATGGCGGCGACATAGCAGATACCTTATCAGCCGAAGATGACCAAGACAGCGCATTCATCACCGAGATCAACACACTCTTAAATACTTACGTCGAGGCCATGGACTCCGTAAAGTTACGTTTAGGCTTACATACCGTTATGCTCATTTCAGCAAGGGGAAATCTGTACCTTCAACAATCTGGTCTCGGAAATGCTCTCTTTGCCGAAGACCCCAAACGATGTGCCCAGGTCGTTTCGCGGGCTATCAACCTTATCTATGTTCTATCCGCTGTCGTTTATCCATTCATGCCCAGTACTTCGGAATCGATTCTCAAACAGTTAAACGCACCACCACGCACAGTTCCCACCTCCCTCGGTAATGATATTCTCCCTGGTCATAAGATTGGCGCACCTGCCTATCTTTTTACAAAAATCGACGAGAAAAACGCTGAAATTTGGAGGGCTAAATTTGGTGGTGCGGCGCCTCCCCCCGAAGAAACTGCCGCAGCTGTTGGCGCCGTGAAGAGTGCTCCTGGAATTTCTAAGAAGAAGGCTGCTGCTGCTACCAAGGCTGCAGCGAAGGCAACCAAAATTAAAGAAGACGCGGGAAAGAGCGAGGCCGTCCTTGCGTTTGAGGCGCAGATCAAATCGCAGGGTGATGTTGTTCGCAATCTGAAAGAGAAGCAGAAAAAACAGGAGCAGTTGGAGGAAGGGGAGTTGTCGGCTGCTCTTGCTGAGCTTCTTAAGTTGAAGGCGTCTCTGGCTGAGGAGCTGGCCAAGAATTAGATCTAAACTTTACCCATACACTTACATGTCACATAATGTATTCTTAGGGGGAGCCCCTGGGACGCTACTTGATTACCTTTCCAATTGTCCTCGCTCTACCTTTGTAATGGCAGAGTGTAACCAACCAATGTCGTCTCTTGCTTACTCACGAGATAGGCTTTTAAATCTCTGGAGGGGCCTAAGCTACCTCCAATATATTCATGACTTAGTTGTCGAGTAACTAAGGATAAACACCAAGCCTCGACTGGTCGGTATTTGGATTGGTATGTTCATTCCGCTCAGAGTGAAAGTGCTCTTTGTAGCCCCTCTTTCTATTGTCACTAGTCAAGGTCCGGTTAGCGAAGTCCAGATCAGTTGTTCACGCAATAAATAATTGAGCTATAGAGGGTGTGAATATTCTTTACATGTGTTTGTTCACGTTATAACATTTGACCCTAACCAGTACTAAGTGTAACCGTTTCTCGCAACCATCAAATGCTGTCAAACGCCAAACGCCAGGGAGCCCTAAAGTGCCTACCCGTGCTGCGGTCAAGTCACTATAAGTCAAGTGCAATCTTACCTTATATAAATCACAAAGATACCAATTCGAGCTCTTAATCAAAATCGCTTTCAAAGCAGTTATTCCCATAATATATACTACAATTGTTTCATCCCAACTCATGTTACAGAACATCAGACAGACCGATGGTCTCCTATGCGACACTCCACAGCCTGGTCAAAAAATGTTCGTGAGGGATGTGTCATTATGTTGTGATCTTTTATACTTAGTTACTCGATTCTCAACTTCCCAAGGAAGGGGAAACCAATATTTTGATAACGACCGCTCTCCCTTACTGCAACAACGCCCCACATTTAGGTAACTCCATGACGATAAGACACAGTATATCCATCCATATATCATATCGCAGGAAATATTGTCGGAAGTATTTTGAGTGCTGATGTTTATAGTCGGTGCGTCATGTTGCCAACTTTCGACCATAGTGGTAATACTTACCTTGTCCATCAGTTACAGCCGTGAGTACTAATCTGCACAAGGGGAAAATGTTTCACAAAAAAGACTCTATAGGTACACGGAATCGGAGGACGTTATATATCTGTGGGACGGACGAGTACGGAACCGCTACCGAAACACAGGCATTGAAGGAGAATATTGCCCCTAAAGCCTTATGCGACAAATATTATGAATTACACCGTGAGGTATACAACTGGTTCGAAATAGGGTACATGTGTGTTTGGAATTGTGTTAAAAACTCATGATGCCCTTAGATTCGATGTCTTCGGCCGGACTTCGAGCAATCTGCACAAAGAGTACGTCTTTTCACTCTGTGTAAATAATTCCGGTCAAATAGTACCATGGAAGAATCACACAGGATGTATATCTTCACTTGAGCCAAAACAATTTGTTGAAGAAACAGACCAAGGACCAGACATATTGCGAAGGCTGCCACAGGTGATAGGCAATCTTATATATATGACGTATGAACTTAACACACAGCATCTGTTGTTTAACAGATTTTTGGCAGACAGATTGGTCGAAGGCATTTGCCCTAAATGTGGTTATGCGGTGGGTGGGCTGCTGTTTATCAAGCCAAGCCATTGTTTCATTCATTCACACAAGATGCCCGAGGCGATCAATGCGACAAGTGCTCCAGTACATTAGACCCGCTCGATCTAATTTCACCACAGTGTCAACGAGATAGAACGCACTCTGTTGTCGCACGACCCGCTTCTCATATGTACATCAAATTGAACGAAATTCAACCACGGTTAAAAAAATGGATCCAAGGGAGTTGGTCAAAAGGAAAATGGAATCCCAATGCTATCGTCACTGGTGATGGCGAAATAGTAGATTCACGTTTAAAATTGGCCTAAGTCCAAGTCCAGTGGCGAGAGACCTGCTTTGGGGTGTTCCTGTACCGACTACTGGTGACGCCACTGAAGACGAGGAAATGAAAAACAAGGTGCTATGTAAGAAGTGCATTTAAAGTGCCCTCTCTCTCTACATATTTTCAAACTCTCGTGACGTTTTCTTTAGATGTATGGGTGAGCAAATCTCTAATGGTACTTAGGAACATTCTGTTGACATTCCATAGTTCGACGCTCCCATCGATTATCCTAGTATTACCGCCGACTATACCCCCGAATGGCGACAATGGTGATTCAATCCAGAAAATGTCAAGCTGTACCAATTCATGGGCAAAGACAATGCGTATTTCCATACTGTTTTCTGGCCTTCTGTTCAGCTAGGCGACGGTAGAGACTGGACCATGTTGCACCACATTTCAACAACAGGTTTGTTCTTATGCAGATTTTCTCATAACTTTAACACCGATTTTTTCTTGGATTGTAGAATTTTTGAATTACGAAGGTGGTAAGTTCTCGAAATCTCGAAACCGTGGTGTATTCGGTCCTGCTGCCAAAGAAACTGGAGTGGCTCCCTCCGTATGGAGGTACTATCTATTGTCGACTAGGCCTGAGACGTCTGATTCCATGTTTTCATGGAGTGAATTTGTGAGGATAGAGAAATAATGGTCATTGAACTTCCTTCATTAATAATATTTATTTAGATCACTGTTAACAATGGTATTCTTTTGAACAAGTACGTCACCAACGTTTTTTTTTCTTTGAGAGTTATTTCTTGTTCTAACAAGAAATAAAGCTTCGGAAATTTCGTAAACCGCGCAATCAAGTTTGTCTCCGCAAAATACGATAGTCAAATTCCAGATGGTGGCGACACACCAGATACCTTATTAGCCGAAGATGACCAAGACAGCGCATTCATCACCAGATCAACACACTCTTAAATACTTACGTCGAGGCCATGGACTCCGTAAAATTACGTTTAGGTTTACACACCGTTATGCTCATTTCAGAAAGGGGAAATCTGTACCAATTCAACAATCTAGTCTCGGAAATGCCCTCTTTGCTGAAGACCCTAAACGCTGCGCCCAGGTCGTTTCGCGGGCTATCAACCTTATCTATGCTCTATCCGCTGTCGTTTATCCATTCATGCCCAGTACTTCGGAATCGATTCTCAAACAGTTAAACGCACCACCACGCACAGTTCCCACCTCCCTCGGTAATGATATTCTTCCCGGCCATATGATTGGCGCACCTGCCTATCTTTTTGCAAAAATAGACGAGAATCAGGCAGAAATATGGAGGGCTAAATTTGGCGGTGAGACTCGTCCTCCAAAAGCTGCCGCAGCATTGGGACCTCCCAGAATTGCCAAGAAGACAGTTAGCGCTACGACCGTTGTCGATCTGGGCGAGGCCGCGGCAAAGGCCACAACGATTGAAGGAGATGAGACAAAGAGCGATGGAACCGCTGACTAAATGAAAATGTGACATAGGTGCTACCCCCAAGTCAGAAATAACAGAAGCAGTGGGAGAGAGGCAAACTTTCGAAGGCGGAGGCGGTTCCGAAGGAGGAGTTGGATAAGTGCCGTTAATTTCACATTTTTACATGGCTTTATTTTGACTTGTGCGAATGGAGTTTGAGTCACAGGTCGATTTGAAAATTTAATATTATTCGATTGCGCTCCTATTTTGTCTATTTATTTCTCAGATCAACTTGTTCAAATAAATAATATACAAGGGCGCAGAAGTTCCCCCACCGCGACACATGCAACTCTCTCGCCGGATATGTTTGCCAGCGACGTAAAAACCATTTACATAGATTTTTAGATGTATCCCAGAGACATGTAGTGCATTCAATACTTGAAACCATTGCACACTCATAATCAGAGGACATCCCTGCTTTTGTGGGTCCATGGTAATTTGTCATTTGTCCTTCGCCACGGAAGGGTAGCGCGAAATCATTTTTTCACTCGAAGCGAACTCACACGAGGAGCGCCATCACATATTTTAATAACATTTGATACATAGATACTTTGAAGAATTTGAGTTTTACCGGTAGCTCTGTGCGACCGATGACTGGTCTTGAATGATGGGGGGATAGCGCGAGTCATCCCGTACCTCCCCTGACCATGCCCATGCCCCCAAGTAGTAACCCCTAGTGATCCTCCGATCAGATCATCAGAGGGCTAACGTCGTCCACTCTGTCAATCGCAAGATTTGGTATTATTCGTGGATGGTGAGACGTGCTTGGGGGCCCTCGTGAGTCGATACGAAAAATGACTCAGTTTCAGTTACCTGAGACAAACAGTCAAAGGATGACAGAATTATGTATGCGTTGCACGCGCCATTTTAGAGTTCTGAAATAAGGGGTAAGCCTCTGACGTCAAAGATACTATTGTACGGGGCGGTTCAAAACGCAGGAGAAGGAACGGAATGATTATCATGTCAACAATGGCTTCAATACACAGCTGGTCCAAACAATGGAGCTGTCACAAATGAATGAAATACTGTAAAAGATAAACAGCTAATAGTTGGCCCTGGGCGATATCTTGAGGGCATGTTCCCAAACAAAGCTTGCGAGTTCCTGCACCATTTTTGGTGTGCATTCATGACCCGCGCCTTCCTCCAAAAATACTCTCTTGGTCCCGCTTCCTACCTGCAACTCGTCTACAAATCGCTTGCTGGCAGACCAAGGCACCAATGTATCAGCTGCGCCAGACAGGACGAGAATGTGCTTTCCCAAAAAGGGATTTCGTGAGGGATCGTGAGAAGCTGAGTCAACGGAGCCTGGGTCATGATGTCTAATGTACTCTATGAGAGAGGGTGGAAAGACTGGAGCCTCAGTGGAGAATCCAGATGCTTCTGCACGAGGTCTCATCAAGGCAAGGTAATCGGGGCATCCAATGATCGGGATGCCAATATTTATCCGTGGTTCTGTATGGGGTGTTACCAATGAACGTGTCGGCATACTGGAAGTGCTGGCATACCATTCCGCAATGAGATCCAAGTGGAATGGCCCCCTAGGCTTATTCCAGAAAGTAACCATTCGTGGACTTGTCGTTCTCCAGAGGGAAACAGGTAGCCAGGGAGAAAATCGATCATGAAAGAGACATCAGTGGCTGATCCAACTTGAAGGCGGAATGTCAGCATATGCAGCATAACCTCTGACAATGTTTTTTGCCCACCTTGGATGGCATACATGTCAATTCTAAAGAATAAGATGATTATTATATTCCGAGACACGGGGATAGGGGAGCATACGCATGTCGCTCATTGCCTGCTGCCCAATGATCATTCGCAGTCTTGTTCACAAGCCGTGTGCCATGATTACGATGGTCCTGGAAGTTTGGAATTTCAACAAAAAAAAAAGGGTCATAAATGTGAACGATCTGAACTCACAAAAGACACAATTACTAGGTCCCGGTTTGATGAACCTTGTGAATCACACAGGCCCAACAGACGTTCAGCAAGGTCATCCAGCATTTTGGCTGCTCCATGTCGTCCATGTAAGAGAAAGAGGATAGCAACCGGACGTCCTTGTTCGGACAAGTTAGTATATGAGAAGACGTTCACGTTGATTCCACCGACGACATCGTTCTGCTTTCTGAGTGTCGACATGACGTGGTACTTCAAAAACAGGCGAGAACCGGAGATTCTCTCAGGCTTTTCGCCTTCTGTCTGTGTCAGCTTCCAGTCATCTTGGCACGGGAGCTCACTGCCAGCACCTGAAATCTTTTTCAGTAAGGATATGCGGGCCTGCTTACTTAAATCACAGAAACTAATTATTAATATAACAGCCCCATCATATGAGTTGGCTGTTGGGGGCCACCCACTTTTAGGTCCTTAAACAACTTTAACTCTTCTAAGGATCCAATGGATGGCCCCTGGAGTTTACATAAAATAAGCCTCTACTAAACATCCTTGACAGTGGGTTTTTTCCCCGGTGCTTCACTGGCCGGCTGTGCTGTGCTGTGTCAAGTCTAGCAAGCAGCGCAATCACTGTATTAATCTCAATTTGGCTTGAGGCAGATCAAGCCAAATGACCCCTTGCGATGGTTACTGTGATTCACGATCACGCAGAGTAGATAGATAGGCTAAAGCTTTATCGTTCATGTCCTTTTTCGTTCTTCGCTGACCCCATGTCTCCGGGCGGTTTACCGATGGCAATGCGTGACTCATTGCATTGCAAGTATTAGGAAAAGAGTCTTAAAGGACTAAACATGTGAACAATACTCAAAATGATACAATAACTTTGTTTCAGTTTGAATCTCTTTCTGAATGCTTTATTATATACTTGTAGCATAGTACAGAAAAACCTCTCAGTGAATCTTCAACACTGAGAGTAAGTGCTCAGATTATCTTTCTGTTTGTATTACTTATCATGTATATTTATAGCACTGAGTTGCTATTAGGTTATGGGCCCCAGCCCTTTATATTGAAGACATTCAAATAACAAGTCCTGTTGAAAAATCATGAATATGACCACTCTGGATAAGATTAAAGACTATGAAATAAGCATTGGGAGTGTTTGTTGAAAAGTAGAACCTAAATACAATAAACTCAGTCTCGTATATGATATAACGGACTATATTTTGTGTACCTAAATACAATAAACTAATGGACGATTATTAGTTACATTATGCGCACTGTTTCAGAACTCACCTCAGTCTCGTATATGATATAACGGACTGAGGTGATACTGACATACTCCTTTAGTTTATATATATGTTTGACCACATACGTTGCTAGGTATCGTGTTATTGGTGTTGTGTGGCCGTGCCCGAGAGTTTATTGATACCGGGCGGCCATGCCCGAAATTAGACGTTTCGATGGTGTTGTTCAACAGTGTTTACCAGGTTTTCCCAAAGTTATGCAAAGATAACTTTCTTACAGTACATGGAGTGTGAGTATGAGAACCATACTCCAGTTATTGGACCAATGGAAAGTTGTAACTGGAGAACTGGTGGACCTTGTATGTATGTGCAGATCTGAAGGTTCCTGTGAAGGAGGTGCTTGAGATTGAGGAGACCTGAGAACTTCATAAGAAGAGAGCCTATAGTGAAATAATGTTGTACATTGAGGATGAATCTAGAGTAGCAATTATGGTCAACAATGATCTGGTTAGTACATGGGATATTTTGAAAATGATGTATGGAACATGTTTGGCTAACAGCTGAATGATGTTACTTTCAGAGCTCATTTGCATGTGTTACAATGGGATGGGGATTATGAAATATAAATCACAAATGGGCTCCATCAGGCTCAAGCTGTTGGAAGCTGGCCATATTATTACAGATGCTGAGTATCTTAGTTTATTCATGAGTACACTACCTAAAGATTTTGATATTATGTAAGTCAGTATTCAAACTGAAGAACTATAGCATATATGATAGGGTTTTTATACAAAAGTATGACAGATGATTGGAAGTGAGAAGTTGTGATAGGTCAAAGGAAGCAGGAAAAGGAACAAGGATCAAACTAAGAATGTGATGAAACACAAGTATGAGAGGTATGGTGAAATACACTCAGGAAATATAGTCGGATGAGCTCTTACTATATTTCCTTTATTATTTCTGTTTTCTCTCTTTTATTATATCTATAATTAGTTCGACGACCTATGTATGCGGTACATCAACTCTTGTGGGTGCACACACGCCAGACTTATGTATTCTAGTACCCGTAGTTTAGAACTCAGACACTTTTACACCGCAACCACGACTTACCCTGACACCTGTTAGTGTCCTGTAAGTTGTGATTGGTGTATCATCTCGACCGTCACAGACGGGCTTTAGCTATCTACTCAATCTGAGTTTTGAACTGTACCAGTCAAAACTCAATCCTTATCTCAACCCGTGTGGACTACATCCACACTACTCTATTATCCAACTCTCTAGTTACTCTACTTTGCACTCGAGCAGTCATTCAGAATCGCACTTAACAGTCAATTCTACTTATTCGTTCTAGCTATCTACTTACTTTAGATAGCCACTTCTCTCTACCGTATTGAACTAAGCAGTCAATACACGTTCAGTCTGTATTAGACTTAGACAGTCAATACATCGTGGTATCGTATCTAAACGGTCGATATTCTTCGTACCTAAATGGTCGATATTCTTCGTATATAGAACGGTTAGAACTTCTACCACTCTTCACAACAAGTATTCTAAAGGTTGTGAGGTGGCAAATAAAACATATATGTTGAAATGGGTGATGGGAAAGCATGACATGAATCAGATTTTACTCAATAAAGTCAAATAAATGATTGAAGAATATTCAACAATATGTATTGAGTACAGATGCCTCATGCAACAAAGTATTAATTTGCCCTGTTGATAAAGTGTGAGGCAAATATAGGACACAGAAGTGCACAAATAATTATGTTGAAGCACTATGTTAAGGGTGCCTACACGGAGGGTTTCCAGAGAAACCTGCAGGATATCTGGTAGGACTTGGTGTGAAGAGTGGTATAAGTTCTGACCGTTCTATATACGAAGAAATGAGTAGAATGGAAGAATATTGATTCGAGTGGAGGCCTCAACTGCTATAGTTCAAGGCCTGAAGTGTTCAGTAGTTCTGTTACGACCGGACAATCCCGCCGGACTCCGGGCACTAACCCGTACGCCCCCACACGCTACAAGCACCAATTGTCTGTTTATAGGATTTCCCGCCCAAACTCTGTTATGTCAAGACTTGTTACATTCGACCTCATTACGACACATATCAGTCACCGGACTTCCCCCAGACTCCATCTCTGTCTATGTCCATCTTCGTCCCACACATCAGTCACCAGACCCCACTCAGAATCCCATCACCGCTCTAATCGAGCCCCGTTCCCGTTTTAGTCAAATGACCTGTCACAATTTAGGACTCCACTCCTGCTCCGTTTCCCGTTATGGGTTATGCTTTGTCACGATTCGGACTCTGCTCCATTCCGTCCCATTCCTAACACCAATTTGGTGTTTACTATTCCCGTTTTATGTTTTGTTAGTTTCGTTTCATCATTACTGGATTTGGTATGTCATTCACTCCATGGTCTATATAAACTGGCAGATGTTGTACATACAATCCAGTCAGAAAATTAGCTTAGATTCCCCCCAGTAATCTAATAACATTTTCCACTCTAAAACCTTACTTGATTCACACTGCTCACACTAGTCGGAGCCCATGGGCTCCGGCACATCTATCTCTCTCAACTATCTCGACTCACGACCCACGACCTCTGACTTATGACCTACAACCTACGACCCACGAACCCCGCCCGGACTCCCCAGGATCCTGTCCGCCTGTTTGAAATTGGACAACACGATCTAGCGAGGGTGCAGCCTATAAGCTGAAGCCAAGTCCTACCGGATATCCCAGGGGTTTCTCCGGAAACCCGCCCTGTGTGTGTGAAGAGTGGCGGAAGTTCTGACCATTCTATATACGAAGAAATGAGTAGAAAGGAAGGATATTGACCTATTCGGTGCAATATAAGAGAAAGTGAGAGAAGGAGCACGAGATGACGAAGGAGTCAACGAGTGCGATGGTTTGAGTGGAGGCCTCGACTGTTACAGTTCGAGGCCAGAAGTGTTAGATAGTTCAGATATTGCTACCTATGTAGTAGCTGACACGTTACCCTGATCACCGCTCGTAGTAGACCTAGTTTATGTCTTACGAGTGGTGGTTCTTGGGTTAAAGTGTGTCTGAGTTTCATTAGGTGCTGAGTGCACCCACAAGTATATACAATGCTTCGAACTAATGAAATATGCAATATTCGAAGAATATAAAAGATAGAAAAATATGAATAAAATGTGTAAAATATAAATGAAATAAAAGGAGTGTTTTACCACAATGAAACTGTGGTAAAAGCATACTCCTCACAGTGTGTGTATCCTAACAAGTTCAGATAATGCTACCTATATGGTAGCTGACATGTGTTACGACCCGGACAAATCCCGCCGGACTCCGGGCACTAACTCGTACGCCCCCACGCGCTACAAGCACCAATCGTCTGTTTATAGGATTTCCCGCCCGGACTCCGTTACGTCAAGACTCGTTACGTTCGACCTCATTAAGACACATATCAGTCACCGGACTTCCCCCGGACCCCGTCTCTGTCTATGTCCGTCTTCGTCCCACGCATCAGTCACCGGACCCGCTTAGAATCCCGTCACCGCTCTAATCGAGCCCCGTTCCCGTTTTAGTCAAATGACCTGTCACGATTTAGGACTCCGCTCCCGCTCCGTTTCCCGTTATGGGTTATGCTTTGTCACGATTCGGACTCCGCTCCGTTCCGTCCCGTTCCTAACACCAATTTGGTGTTTACTATTCCCGTTTTATGTTTTGCTCGTTTCGTCTCATTATTACTGGATTCGGTATGTCATGCATTCCACGGTCTATATAAACTGGCAGATGTTGTACATACAATCCAGTCAGAAAATTAGCTTAGATTCCCCCCAGTAATCTAATACATTTTCCTCTCTAAAAACCCTACTCTCATCAGACCGCTCGCACTAGTCGGAGCCCACGGGCTCCGGCGCATCTATCTCTCTCGACTATCTCGATTCACGACTCTCGACTCACGACCTACGACTCACGACCCACGAACCCCCGCCCGGACTCCCCGGGATTCCCGTCCGCCTGTCTGAAATTGGACAACACGATCTAGCGAGGGCGCAGCCTATAAGCTGAAGCCAAGTCCTACCGGATATCCCGCGGGTTTCTCCGGAAACCCGGCCTGAGTGTGTATCCTAACAGTATTTTCTGACTAATACTCGCAGATTGTTTTCATTATGCCACCAAGAAGAAGTACACGCGCACAGTCATCAATGCCTGGACCGTCGACTCTTCATTCCCCGTTAACTCTGTATACCAGTCAGACGCTTGCGAACCAGTCGGAACCCATGGAAGAAGCCCGCATCGAAGAAATCCCGGAAGACCTGGACGAATCCGAGCGCGAGGACGATTCCGTGGCCCCCGACAAGGGCAAAGGTGTCGAAATCCCTCTTGAAAATCCTCCGCCTTTTCAACGACCAAACACGAGGGATCCTACTTCTGAGTTTTTAGCAGGTACTATAGATAAATTCATGACGCACCTGCTAGAAGAACGAAAAAGAAAGGAACAAGAACCTCCACGGTCAAAAGTCAATGCTCCGGAACCCTTCACGGGTTCCAACCCAAACAAACTCTCTACTTTCCTCATGCAATGTCGCTTCAATTTCCGCGATCGCGCCGCTGCATTCTCCACGGACTCCCGAAAAGTCAACTACGCACTTTCATATTTGTCGGGATCCGCGTTGAAATGGTTTGAACCGGCTTTTAGCGGGATTACCGAGGAAGAGCCGCTCTGGCTTGAAAATTGGGAAGCTTTTGTTGAGGAGCTTGAAACCAACTTCGGCCCGTATGACCCGACAGGAGAAGCCGAGAATAGTCTCACAAATCTTCGTATGAAGGACACGCAGCGCATCACGGACTACATCGTCCAATTCAATAATCTTGCAGCTCGTTGTCAGTGGGGCGATCCCGCTCTCCGCCACCAATTCTATGCCGGTCTGCCGTCCCGCCTTAAAGACGAAGTCTCAAAAGGAGAAGATGGCAAGCCAAAAACCCTGTCCCGTATGCGCCTCAAAGCTCAAAACGCGGACGCACGTTATTGGGAACGTCGCGCGGAAGTTGCCCGCGAGACATCCGCGGACAAAATAAATAAGTCCAAGGACAAAAACAATAACACCAATTCGTCAACCAGCAACCAGAACTCCACGCAATCCGACAAGAAGAACGATAAAAAGTCTTCAAACAACAACAACAACAATAAGGACAATAAGGACAACAACAAGGGTCAACAGTCCGGCAAGCAAGCCGGAAAACCCGACCTCTCAGGCAAACTCGGACCTGATGGCAAATTAACTCCACAAGAAAGACAACGTCGTATGGACAACAACCTCTGTCTCTTGTGCGGGAAACCCGGTCATCGAGTCCCGGAATGTCCGCTGGCAAAAGCAAACTCTTCAAAGGGTCGAACAGCCAAGGCCTCCACGGAAACCCCGTCGAAGGACAAACCGGCTGCCGATTCGAAAAAAGAGTAAGCAACCCCGCGGACTCCGCGCGGGTTAGGGGTTGCGTTGCCTCTCCGCGCATTCAAGAGTTCACTCGCCTCAACGCATCCGCTCTTTCACATTCTGATTCATTTTTCATTAAACTTATGTCTAATATGCTTCCGAAATTCGTTTTTTCAGCTCTCATAGATTCCGGCTCGACTCATTGTTTTTTAGATACAAAATTCACGCAAAAAAATTCTTTGTCAACTTATTCGATAAATCCCGTCGCTCTCCGCCTCTTCGATGGCACAAGTAATTCGGTTGTTACCCAAGCTTGTGATTTACCCATCAGTTTCCCTTGTGGAACATCTCAATTGGTCACTTTCTATGTGACCCAGTTAGACTCAAGTTGCTCGGTGGTTCTAGGACATAACTGGCTTACCCGCTACAATCCGTTGATTGACTGGATAGCTAACAGTATAACATTCCGAACTCCCGCGGCGACCGAGGAAACTGCGCCTGTCTCGGCCTCCACGGCACCCATGGCCTTCCCGGCACCTGCAGTCTCGAGGACTCCTGTGATCCCTACGGCACCCACAGCTTCCCCGGAACCCACGGCACCTCCGTCCATTTCTCTGATTAATGCTGCAGCTTTTATTAGGGCTTCAAAAAATGGATGGATCCCAGGCGTTCACTATCAACTTAAAAATTGATGAAGCAACTGGACGTTTCTCAACCCCAGTATCCGAATCTGAGCAAGCTGCTGACCTAGAAGGCGTCCCGGAGAAATACCATGACTTCGCGGATGTTTTTAGCAAGCGAAAAGCTGACCGGCTTCCGCCTCACAGAGAATACGACTTAAAAATCGATCTTGAAGATGGCGCCCAGCCACCCCTAGGACATATTTACCCGCTTTCGTCCACGGAACTATCCGCAATCCGTGATTTCCTGGATGAACATTTGTCCATAGGTTTCATTCGACCCTCAAAGTCTCCTTTTGGAGCACCTGTTTTGTTTGTCAGAAAAAAGGATGGATCCCTTCGACTATGTGTTGATTTTAGAGGACTCAATGCTGTCACCAAAAAGGACAAATATCCACTCCCACTTATATCTGACCTGCTCGATGCTCCGCGGAATGCCCGGATTTACACCAAAATAGATCTCAAGCATGCCTATCATTTGGTCCGGATTGCCGCGGGCGATGAATGGAAAACCACTTTTAGAACCCGCTATGGGGCTTTCGAGTGGTTGGTCATCCCTTTTGGACTCACTAATGCCCCGTCTGTTTTTCAGCGTTTTATCAACGACATTTTCTCCGACATGCTCGATGTATGCGTCATTGTTTACTTGGACGACATTCTTATCTACTCCGAGAATCCCGCGGAACACGACAAACAAGTCCGTGAGGTTCTCCGGAGGCTCAGACAACATGGTTTATTCGCAAATGGTAAAAAATGTACTTTTGACACGGACTCCGTGGAATACCTAGGTTTCATGATGGGACCCGATGGACTCCGCATGGACGAAACTAAAGTGCAAGTCATCAAAGACTGGCCCGAACCCGAAAAGTTAAAGATATCCAATCCTTCCTCGGCTTTGCCAATTTTTATAGACGTTTTATCCGTGGATATTCCGACATCACGGTACCCTTACCCGTCTTACGCGTAAGGGTACTCCGTGGAACTTTAACGATAAGTGTCAAAAAGCTTTCAATCTTTTAAAAAATTCTTTTTCCACAGCTCCTATTCTGTCGCATTGGAAACCGGACTTCCCGCTCATTGTTGAAACGGACGCCTCCGATTATGCACTTGGAGCCATTCTCTCTATCCAGGACTCCGACGGAGAAGTTCACCCCGTGGCTTTTCTGTCCCGGACTT
Source organism: Hysterangium stoloniferum (assembly GCA_015178975.1). Classification (NCBI taxonomy): domain Eukaryota; kingdom Fungi; phylum Basidiomycota; class Agaricomycetes; order Hysterangiales; family Hysterangiaceae; genus Hysterangium; species Hysterangium stoloniferum. Next base: position 245,032 of record WHVD01000127.1, read on the forward strand.
TTACCGGAGCAGAGCTCAACTACGACGTTCATGATAAAGAACTTCTGGCAATCTTTTCAGCTTTCAAAGCGTGGCGACACTATTTGGAAGGTTCAGGAGCTCCTATTGACGTTGTAACAGATCACAAAAACCTGGAATACTTTTCTACCACAAAACTCTTGACCCGTCGGCAGGCCCGCTGGTCTGAATATCTCTCCGCCTTCAACATGATTA